>JAXCGZ010007662.1:25000-35000 GCA_037179515.1 Halocaridina rubra
TTATTTGCTCCAGATCATGAGTAATAGAGAAAGCTAGGGCCTCACTTCCTCCCACATCAGTGTGAGAGGAATGAAACCACTCACTGTGGTATACATTGCAGTCTCCAATGTAGAGAACTTCGGCATGTGGGTGAGAAGATAGCAAGGACTCATGGCACGAGGACACATATTCAAAGAAAAACACAAACTCGGTGGAGTTTGGAGAACAGTAGCAGAAGCAAAGGACGATAGTGGTAGTGGAGAGATAGACTTTTAGCTAGAGAACATCAAAGTCGGGATATTCAAGGTCCATGAACCTCGCAATAGGGTTAATGTTGCAGTAGGCACAGATCCCACCTTTGGAATGAAAACGAGTATACAGATTATAGTGAGAGATTTGAAATGGGTCAGTGGAAGCATGTATAGACAGCTTGGTTTCAGATAGGAGGAGGAGGTTAGGGAGGAAAATACCCAAGTGCTGTTCCACAGACGTAAGATTAGAATTCAGCCCACGAATGTTAAAATAGTGAAAAGTGAAAGAAGCAGATCTATTGGGAGATGCAAGGTTATGGGCAGAACCATTACTACCACCAGGCGTGTCTGCCCTCAAGCCAATAATGGAGTCAAGATGATCCCCGGAAATTCTTCGCACCCCTCTATGCCGGGTACTGGGGGCCATTAGCTGTGGACCTTCCATAAATAATAACAAATGTAAGGAAAAAAGAGAGAGAAAGAGACAGATGTGCAGAATGTTGTGATTTGTCAAATGTAATGGAATAGCAAGAGATGTGTAATGAATACGCCAGAATATTCAGTGTAGATGTAGGCATGAGGAAAGAACCATCCTGTAGGAAGACTCAACCCGGAACTGTCTGGACCAGTCCTAGTTGCATCCTAATACCTTCAGTCGTAGTCTTTCAACGGGCGGCTGGTGGCCAACCTTCAAATATGACATTATTTTCATTTGATTATTGCATACAAATATACAATATAGCTACGATTAATCTACTATACAACCATGTGCTTATTACATATTGCTCTGTGTAAATGTTATTAAACATATGTCTTATCTTTCACGACTTGAGACTATGTATGTATGTATGTATGTATGTATGTATGTATGTATGTATGTATGTATGTATATATGTATGTATGTATGTATGTATGTATGTATGTATGTATGTATGTATGTATGTATGTATGCATGCATGTATGTATGCATGTATGCATTTATATATAAATGTATGTATGTATATATGTATGTATGTATGTATATATGTATGTATGTATGTATATATGTGTGTATGTATGCATTTATGTATGCATGTATGTATGTAATCGCCTAATAGTAATTACTTATTTGTACTTGCGGGAAAGAGCCCAAGCTCGTAACTTCCCGTCTCCTGGTCGGTTCCATTTTGTACTTAGTGATACTTTTCATACTTGTCCTTAAAACTATGGCTTGAATTAGCATTAACTACCTCCTCGCTTAGCGAATTTTAGTTATCAACTACTCTTACACTAAAAAAGTACTTCCTTTCATCCTGCAAAGAAGTTTTCTTACGAAGCTTCAAACTATGACCTCTAGTTCTAGTTTCAGCCATATAAAATTATCGATCCCTATTCACGATGTCATAACCATGGAGGAATTTAAAAACCATCACCATATCTCCCCTCATTCTCCTAGCTTTGAGCGATGGTAAGTCTAATTCCTTCAGCCTCTCCTCATAAATAAGATTGCGTATTTCAGGCGCCAGTTTCGTGGCATGACTTTCAACTTTTTCCAGCTTAACTATGTGCTTTTTCAAGTGTGGATTCCAAGAGGGGGCTGCATATTCAAGCTTTGTCCTCACGTAACTTACATAAGTATTTCTGAGCTTTTCCTTGTCCATGTGCCTGAAGGTTACCCTTACTTTATACCATTTATGTGCATTTCTGGAGACAGTCTGCCAGAATGTATGTATATAAGTAAGTATGGCAAGTATTAATATTTAAGTATAGTGACATAAAAGCGAGTTTCGTTTTTATTGCGCTTTTATCTGCCTCAATTGTAAACGCCCACCGGTGCTCCTTTTGAAAGAAGGCATTGTGCATGATATATAATTGCATATACAAAGTTTGCTTACAGGAAAGAGTCCTAGGATAGTATCCCCGTGTCCTGGTCATTTTCAAGTACATTTAACATTTACTGTTTCCTCACTCAGTGCACTCTAATAATCAACTCTTCCTACACTAAAAAAAAAAAAAAAGACTTCATTGCATCCTGCAATGTGTGTGTGAGTGTGTATATGTATGTATTGTAAGAGTATGTATAAAACTTCTCCTATTTAAAAAAATATAACTACGTTTTTCCATAATTACTCTCAGCCTATGCAATAAAATGGAGCTGATGATTTATATTTCTCAACTTGCTTTTGACTACATTACACAATATTTCATTTTCGAATTCTTTTCCTTTAGCATTCAGTATCTTCTTTCTTTTTCGATTGATAATTTCAATACCTTCTATATTTCATTTTCGACTGATAATATGAGCAGTCCGAATCAGCATAAAAAAAAAATGACATAATCAGAATAGAAAAATTATAACCCATATCTCTCTCTCTCTCTCTCTCTCTCTCTCTCTCTCTCTCTCTCTCTCTCTCTCTCTCTCTCTCTCTCTCTCTCTCTCTCTCTCTCTCTCAGTGAGGAAGAATATTACACGCACAAAGCATATGTAAAGGAGACGTAATTCCCCGGTAATGTTCTCTCTTCATGGGTAGGATATTTCAGTACCCAGTTTGGCAGTCGTGTCACGAAATTTTATACATATCTGTTTCGCCCATCTACAACCCGGATGTACACCGGCACGAGAAAGAAGATAAAAATATTAAGGCTGCAGAGAAAGAAGATAAAGAGTATTAAAAGTAACTAAGGTCGTGTTTGTGGAGCAAGGCCACTTTCGAGCACTCGCATTTATTTATTTTTTTGTGTGTGTGCAAACTTTACCGTTTGTTTTCGCTTCTCCTTATCTTTTTTCTTTATTTTGTATGTTCCCATTTCAGTTTAATGAAGGTTTTGACGATGGAAACATAGCTTGAATTAAAAGATAAAATTATTTCTAACTTAAATTCCTTACTTCAATATAAATACTAATATTTTGGTGACTTCAAATTTTGTAATATTAGGCTTCAAAGATGAGAAAGTGTAGTTTGAATCTAAAGAGAGAGTTTAAATGTAATTAATTCTAAATTTCAATATTAAAACCTTTTCACACTCGCTGAAGGCACACAAACGCGAAACCGTGAGAGTAACTTTGTATCTTCGCTTCCCAAATATATCTTGGCAGTCGTTGGTACATAAGGTCTTTTGTTCATAGTGAATGTTCTGGGTACTTTCCTCTGAACAGCATAGGCAGGGTCTACGAGGCCGCTCAAGCTTCGTGACCTGCACATCGCGGAAGAAAAAGATAATCACATAATCATGTCATGATCATTGTTATTGTGAATGAAAATTAGCATTGAAAAACATAATACTGAGAAGAGTTTAATATTGAGGGTTTTTTTTTTTACTCTTTCCCTTTCATCAACCCCACAATTGAGGTCTCTATTAAGTGAGCTCGCTGATCTTGCAGACTTAGCAGGGGTTACCACAAGAAGGAAGTCTCTGTCTTCATAATTAGTGACCCCCCGAGAATTTCTGGCCAAGAGGTGTATACTAACCTCTTTGGGGAATTGAATCTAGAATTTTTGTGTGTATTTTATTTGCTCTTAAGCGATGCTGCCAAAATGTCGCTTAAATAAATAAATATATGATATATATATATATATATATATATATATATATATATATATATATATATATATATATATATATATATATATATATATATATATATATATATATATATATATATATATATATATATATATATATATATATGTATGTATGTATGTACATAATCTGCGTGTGTCCCTAATAACGCAATACATTTTTTGTTCTTTCCCATGATGTTATGAATCTTATTTCACTCTGGAATTTCCTGTGGAGCTTTTTCTCATCCTGTATAAAGATGAAAAGCCGACAGAAGAGAATTTTTTGGGGTCACGATTATTAGTGAAATTACAAAACTGGGAATTAAAAGAACAAAGAAAAGATTTTTATACTTTATTTTTCTTCATATAAGTATCATACTTGTCTTGGTATTATTATGACACTTTTCTGTGTTTATATTTATGGTATTATAATGACTTTGTTTTCAAATGTCCTTATGGTAATATTACAGTATTTTCTGATATTAATTATATAATCATGACTTTTTGTGGTAAATTTATAAAGTTCATTTTTGCTATTTTTTTCATAATTATCGTTCTTATTATATTTGTATTCATATAATCGTTACTCTTTTACTCTTATTTCAAATTCAAAGAACAAAACACTTCTCTTTGATTCTCCTTATTCTATTTAGTTATTCATTTGTAAATTTTTTTATTTTATTTGTTTATTCCTTCTTTTCTTTTTCTTTTTTTATCCCTTCCTTTAAAATGGTGATCTTAGTTGATTGGATTCTGGTCACACCGTTCCTTAAGTTTCTTGGCTGCTTCTTTAACCTCGTCTGCACACAGGTCACTGACGTCCACATCGCCGCAAGCACACGCCTTGAAAGAAAAAATATACAGTTTTTTGAATAAAGGTCAATTTACTTCCTTGACCTCATCCTCGCGTAGGTCATTGATCTCCAAAGCACCTTAGGCACACGTCTTGAAAAAGAAAAAGGAAATGAATTGATTAATTAATCATATGCGCCTCTGATCTCCTCTGTGTACGGGTTAGTGTTGTCCAGAATGCCATTGGCACTCGCCTTGAAATAAAATTACTTGATTAATAGTTACTCTGCGTCTTTGACTTCGTCTTCGGAGAGGTCACTGATGTCCAGAATACCGCAAGTACAGGCCCTGAGTAAAGAAATATTAAATTAATTAAATAATAGTTGTTCTTCGTGTTTGACCTCGTCTGCGCTGAGGTCACTGACGTCAACACCACAAGCACTCGCCTTGAAAAAAAAAACTATATATAATTGATTAATTAAAGGGTGATCTGTTTCCTTGACCTCATTTGTGCACAGGTCACTGACTGATGTCCAGAGTGCCACAAGCACACGCCTTAAAGAAAAAAACAACTAAATGAATAAAAATCGTAACTTAATTTATATATCAAAGTTTCATGTTAAATTCTCTTAAATTCAGACCATTCGCTTGTTTTTATCGATCAAAAATGCATGAAAATTTTAACTTTGGGTTAGTGTGTATGAATAACTTTGAGTAGACATATACGCGTGTGTACATACGATTGTGTGGCAGTGTTTGTGTGATATCCTTGAGAGTGCTTTTTGTCTTAACTTTTAATACAATCGAAGAGTTTACTTAACTTTAGGATCAACTCCAGCAATATCAAGTCCTTCATAAGAAGGCAGCAGTCCTAGCCCTTAGTACGAAAGGGAGTTCGTGACGTAAAACCGAATCCAATCCATTGGTTACTAGCAAAATATATTGTAGTTTAATATGAGAAGCTCTTGGAATACATTTCGGTAATAATAGTAATAATAATGATAATAATAATAATAATAATAATAATAATAATAATAATAATAATAATAATAATAATAATAATAATAATAATAATAATAATAATAATAATAATAATAATGATTATAATAATAATAATGATATAATAATAATAATAATAATAATAATAATAATAATAATAATAATAATAATAATAATAATAATAATAATAATAATAATAATAATATTAATAATAATAATAATAACAGCAGCAAATAAATTTTTTCCTTCCATATCATACCTTAGTCATAAATTCAATGCGTTGTTCTTCTGTGGCCGTTGCAATGGCTCTCATTATGTTGGAAGAGTCTATCCAGGATGGGTATTCACCTGCATACCATATTCCCTGTAGGTATGACATTTATGAAGAGCAATAGTTAGTTATTGTTACTTTCTGACGTTTAATTCAACGTCAAAAGACTGTAAAATACCCTTTTTCCAGTCTCTAATTTCATTTCTAGAATCTAGAATATACCTGGCTATAACTGTTGTATACTCAGGCATAAGATATAGAGTGAAGATGTGAAAATTTTTGTTCTCTCTCTCTCTCTCTCTCTCTCTCTCTCTCTCTCTCTCTCTCTCTCTCTCTCTCTCTCTCTCTCCTCTCTCTCTCTCTCTCTCTCTCTTACACGCACGCACACACACTCGCGCACACATACTTCATATCTATATATATATATATATATATATATATATATTATATATATATATATAATATATATATATATATATATATATATATATTCCGGGCACGAAGAAAACATGAAGACGAAGAAAAGAGTATTAAGTACAAGACAGAGATGAGGTAATTATATACAATAGGAAAAGGACACGCTGAAAGAATAGTCAAAGTACTGAGGACCTAGTGATATGGGAAGATTAGGTCCTGAGATGAAGATAGATTCCTTTTTTTAAGGAAGATAGGTTATAAGAATTAGAAAAGACAGAAAGGGGAAAAGAGTTCCAGAATCTGGAGGTAAATGGCAAGATGCAGTTTCTGCACCGACCAATCCACGAGCTACATATATCCACACAGTATCTGTGAGACGAGGCCGCTTGGTGAGTGTTAAGTGGCACGGCAGTGGGGAAGCGATGCAACTCGCCAACTCATCAGAGCAGAGATGGAAGAAGTAGATATAGAAAAGATATATGGATGATACCTTACGGCGAAGCGAAAGAGAATCCAGATTAAAAGTAAGAGAAGGGTCGTTAATGAATTTGACTGCATTAGATTCAACCCTATCAAGGAGATAAGTATATGAAGAAGTACCCCAGTTGTGCGAGCAGTATTCTTAGCAGGGACGGATAAAACCTTTATAGATTTTAAGTAACTGTAGAGTTAAAGTAATGGCGAAAACGAAATTGAACACCAACATTTTTTGGAAGTAGATTTAGAAATTTGGATTATGTGATTTCTTCTAGACAAATTAGAGGCTATCTGGATTCCTAGTATATTAATAGAATTAAGAGGATAAATTTCGTTAGTTTCGAAGACAATAGAGCTATCAGGAGGAGGAGAAGATAAAGAGATAGCCAGAAACTGTGTCTTGGAGACACTAAATTTAACTGAATTTTGGGTGCCCCACTCTGATACCTTCTGCAAATCGGAATTGAGAGTAGAAGAAAGAGTAATACAGGACTGATTACGAGTAGCAGATGAAGATTGTGAAGAAAGGGCAGAGGAAAAATGAAGGGTACAATCATCGGCAAAAGCTTGAAGATGAGAGGAGGATTTGGACTGAAGAAGATCGTTGATAAAGAGAAGGAACAGAGTAGGTAAAATTACAAAGCCCTATGGAACATCACGGTTAACAGGGAAAGGACTAGATGTTGCACCGTCAGCAACCACAGATATAAAACGGCCAGAAAGAAAACTGGAAATCAGAAAACAGAGGGAAGGGGCAAAGCCATAAGTAGGGAGTTTGGCCATCAGAGCCTTGTGCCAAACTCTGCCAAAATCCTTAGAGATATCAAGAGCAACGACTAAGGATTCCCCATAGTTCCTCTGAGAAAATGACCATACATGAGTAAGATAGGACAGGAGGTCACAAGTTGATCTTGCCTTGCGGAAACCGTACTGGTGATCGAGATAAGCAAATTAGATTCAAAACGTTTCAAAAAGTGAGAATTAATCAAAGTCTCGAAAACTTTAGCGATACATGAGGTTAGGGCAATAGGTTGGTAGTTTGAAGGAATAGAGCGGTCACCCTTCTAGGAACAGATCGCAAGTGACTAGAGTATGCTTTCAAGATGAAGGATAGATAGTGGTTGAGAGAATGAGGCAAAAAAGACGGCAAAGCATGGGAGCCAGTTCATCTGCAAACTCCTTAAGGAACCTTACAGGGAACCATCGGGACCAGATGCTTTGTTCATCTTTAGCGAACGAAGAGCCTATGAACTTTGCGTGAAGAAAGGATGTAGGAGGGCGCAGGGTTAGAGAGGGGTATAGAATGAGGATCATGTGAGCTAGAATCGTTTACGGAAAAGTTAGGAGAAAAATGAGAGCCAAAGAGAGTGGCTTTGTCAGTGGGAGACCAAGGTATAGACCTTCAGAACGAATGAGAGGGGAAAAGCTTGAGTTACAGAACTTTTTGGAGAGGATTTTTTGCTAAGGACCAGAAACATTAATCAGTGGGAGAGGAGTCAAGGTCACCAACTTTCCTCTTTATAAAGAAAGCTTTAGACCCTCGAATCTGAGCAGTACAGTGATTCCTAGCTGTAATAAAAGCGGACCGAGTTAAATCAGAAGGAGAGGCTTGGCACAACTGGTGTGCTAGATTCCTGGCCTGGATAGCCCTGGAGCAGGCACGGTCAAACCAAGGATTAGGGGGAGAAAAAGTTTTCATAGAGGAGGGGATGAATGCCTACATTCCCGAGGTTATGATCTCGGCAACTTTTAGGGCTACCTGATCAGGGTTGCAGAACCGAAAGCAGTAGTCATCCCATGGGAAGTCAAATCTTTGCATTGGGTACACTTAGAGTGCCAAAGGCGGTGTTGAGTAGGAGGAATTAGTGAAGGGGGAGCAAAAATAGAAGAGATTTACATCACTGAGTGGTCACACTCACCAAGAGAGGAAAGCACAGAATATGAGTATTTTGAAGGATTAGAAGTAAGAATTAGGTCAAGAGTGTTTGCTGTATGTTCATGCCGATCAGGAACACGAGTAGGATATTTGATAATCTGCTCCAGATCGTAAGTAATAGAGAAAGCAAGGGCCTCACTTCCTCCCACATCAGTGTGAGAAGAACTAAGCCACTCACTGTGGTGTACATTGAAGTCCCCAATATAGAGAATTTCGGCATGTGGGTGAGAAGGTAGCAAGGACTCATGGCAAAAGGACAGATATTCTAAGAAAAACACGAAGTCAGTGGAGTTTGGAGAGCACTAGCAGAAGCAAAGGAATATGAGTGGTAGTGGAGAGAAAGATTTTCAGTCAGAGAACACCAAAGTCGGGAGATCAAGGTCCATGAGCCTTGCCTTAGGTGCTACAAATGCACATAGACACACGCAGACTTCTTAGGTCACATATACCCCGAAAAACTGATATTCAAGCAAGATATATCTTTCAGGCTTCAAAATGATTACCTAGTTATATGCTTACTAAAATGATATCTATTCATCTATGACAAAAATACTCAGCTAATAAATTCTGGACCAAGCCTGAAATATAGCTTAAGGCTATATTTCAGACGAATCAGATATATCGTTCAGGGTAAGACAGGAATTTTCAATTATATGCTTACTAAAGGATATGTGTTCAGCAATGACACATCAGTACTAGTTGAATTCTGAAGCGACCCTAAAACATAAGACCGTTACAGACGAATCATATATCATCAGAGTTAAATCAGATATGCTTAACTTACATACTGACTAATGGACATGCTTTCAGCTATGACGCAAATTCATATTTATTATTAATTTCTGGAGTACACCCTTGAGCTTAAAACTGCCACATACGAATTAAATATATCCTTCAGATTATTACAGAACTACCGTTCTATAGTTATATTAAGCACATCTTTTCAGCTATGACAATAATTCTGTTATTGATAACATCTGGACAAAGTCCTTAATCTTAAAATTACTGTGAACCAAAGTTCGTTAACACTCTACCAATCTGCAGCCGAAATTGGGCTCGCTGGAATTTCCTGAAGAGGAATCTTCGGTGAGATAAAAAAGGGAGCAATTATTCTTGTTTCCGTCGACCACATTTCTCTTCAATATCACATGTCCTCTCTGATTATCTTCTTCTTTCAATTTGCCTGAAGATGATCCTCCTCCTACATTTGTTTGTAAGAAAATGACAGCAAGGAATATCACAAAAGTGAAAAGTCTCTTTTCACGAAGAGTCTCCATTTATCAGAACAGTGATTGTCTTGTCCAGGAAAAGAGCTAAGTGAATATGTTACATTTC
>JAXCGZ010007662.1:47500-70000 GCA_037179515.1 Halocaridina rubra
TATTATTATTATTATTATTATTATTATTATTATTATTATTATTATTATCCTTGTGGGTTAGGAACACTTTGCTGCTCTCAGAGATACATTTGCTAGCAAGTGGTGGGTTTTTCCAGACTTGATGCCTACTCCAACTCAAACCCCTAAAAATAGCCTAGTGATTTCCCACTTGATACCTTCATTGGACATTGTCCTACAGCTATCTGATGACTAGTATTTTTATTTTTTATCGATTTAACTATAGACTACTTTCTTATTTTTTTCTTTTAGCCTCCAGATGTGATATAATATCTGGACTCACGGGGTTTTGGTATGGTAATAACCGACTTGTCTACAAAGTGAAGAGGAATGACATTGTGTAAGGTCTGGGAATCTGACAGAGTACTTTAGTTCTACTTTTTATATTTATTGTCTGTTGATCTTTAGTTGTAATTTTTTTGTAGATGATTCAACTATCAGTTTTGTAAGAGGGTTTTCATTATAAACAACTGATTTGTTTGTAGAAATGAAGAGAGAATGACACTGTAAAGTCTGAGTAGTCATCATGCCTTGCTTCTTAAATCTAGTTTACTGATTTTAGCTCTAGTTTTTCTTTTTCTTTTAGTAACTATTTACTATCAACTTTGTAATGGTAGTAACCACTGTATATATATAGTAAATGAGTGACTGCTGTATTATGATGAGGCGTAATGCATTAATTTATGTCTGTTTTGAAGACCAATTCATAAGAATCGATTGATATCTTTTCCTTAATAAGATTCGAGCTCTTTCTTTTTCTAAAGAGGATCTTTGGTTACAGACAGTAATATTCTTTGGACTAGAAAACAACTTTTTCGTGGAATATGCTGTTAAGACTGGCTGTATAGCACTCCTTTACTTAAAAAAGATTAATAAGAAAAATACTTGGATAATACGTATTATGAATGATCACACTAATGTAGAGATAATTGTTGATCAGGTTCTCAATCCTTAAATTATTTACTGGGTATTGCAGACGTTATAAAAAGGTTAAAAACAACAGAATATCTTTCAATGTCTTGAAAACCTTTCTACACTAGTCTTCTTCTGCAACTATTTCAGTAAAATAAACTCTATTCACATTGTAAAACATCCCACTCAAAATTTCAGTCAAATGATCAAGCAAAATTTACTAACTGGAAGCCGTTAACATCTATCTTCTATTATTATTCCCTTTTGTATGCAGTTCAGCCGTATTTGCCATTATTAAAAAAAAAAAAAAAAAAAACACTCCCAGTATCGATTCCACTGACACCCGATACTTCTTGTCTTTCAGGCAGTGATTAAATGGAGATGTTCCTTTTGCCTCATTGCTACCTTGTCCTTGTAACAGTACCTAACGCCAAATATTCTAGTGTTAGGAAGAGGATCCAGTCTTAATCCCCAACCTCCAACCTATTTGTTGCCATCCCATTTGAATGGGTATTAATATTGATTCATAAAACGGCAAACATACAGACATGCAGACCTACCACTTCTCAGATGTCGATGCGGAAATTGTCTGCGCTTTCACTTACTTCCATTTTCTCCGACATCTCATCTATATCGACCCTGTTTACGTTTCTCCAATTCTTGTTCTCTAACCAGCAATAAATACTTAATTTCACTATATTTGCTCTCCTAACAACCACTCCGTAAAGATATTCATCTTTATAATTTGATAATTTTAGTAGAGAACGACAGATGCTTTCCTGAAGACTCGCTTTCATTACAAAAAGAAGAAGAAAAAGTTTTCAACGGTTCTCCAAGATGGCCGGTGCTAGGGGACGATCGCTTCTTTGTCCATCACTGGTAATTTTCACGGTCAGACTTGATTGCACAAGGGAAATATTTATTTTAAATAACATATTATACACAGTAAGGAATTCATTATGGTAATATATCTAGCTGTATAAGGTTGTATGTAAAGATTAGCATGAAATCATTGTCTATTATACCAACTTGCCTAAATTGCTGCATGACGCCATCAATAGTGTGTAGTGTTGAATGGGTCATTGTAGCTTTTCTTGACTGCGAGAGAGATTTTAAGTGCCTGAAAAACATTCTGTACAAGTTAAATGTTCACTTCCTCACCCAGCTAGGGAAATTCAAGTATATCAAGTTGGGTTAGTAAGGTTTTGGATAAGTTCGGTTAGTTCACCCAATTCTTAAAAAATTATTTGAAAATAGAGAAGTAATTTGGAAATTTTTTATACTGTCGCCCATCTCAATTTGAAGGTGAAAATCATATTCTCCCTAAGGCTTTTGATGTGTTTTTAATGTATGACCTCAAAAGCCGTCGGAAAATATATGCTAACCTAACCGCTAACCAATAAATATAGTAATGTATCACATTTTTCGGGTAGTTTACAGTTTAGCGGGGAATGCCGCTCAACGACCTCATCCCTCCACTCAGGTAAGTAGTTCGACTGTAGGTTAGGTAAGTATTTTTAGTTAGGATAGTAAGATGGGGGTCCCAGGGGGGGGGGCGAAGCCCCCCTGACCAAGAGGTTAGGTAAGTATTTTAAGTTAGGATAGTAAAATATTGTTTCGTATGCCTATTGTCGCCATTTTTGATGTGTATTCATCCGCCAGTTCTCTAGTCAGAGCCTATCGCCATCTATTGGTATGTTCTGAACATTGGTATGCCCCGCTAAACTGTAGGTGTTCCCAATTTTCCTATGGTTTTTCACGTTCTTGAATGAATGTGACCTTTTTAAACTGCCGTAAAGTACTATTTTTAGGTAAAGTTAGGTTTGGTTGGGCAAAATTGTTCATGGTATTTGATAAGTTTTAAATGAATCTGACCCTCAAAACTGCTGAAATTATTCCTGACCAAACCTAGACTAGCCTAACCTATCTTCACCTAACCTAAAATATATGATTGGTTTTTAAGTCAGATTAGTTCAATATGCTTAAAAAAAACTTGCAATATCGAGACCTACTTAAAGAGCATGAAATTTTCAGGTAATGTGTGTAATAGTAAAAAAAATACCTGTATAAATTTAATTAGTTCTAGATATAGTTTACTGTTTAGAATTTTCATTTTACATGCTTGGGGTGTAAGAGTAAACATTTTCCGGATCTTGTAAAGATGAATTACCCCCAAACCCCTAATAAGGTCAATAACCCCGTGAATTGTTAGTTTATGTTTTGTTAAAAAAGTTTAGCTACCCCAGGTTAGGTGACTTGCATTGTAAATATGAAGAACCTACGAGCACTCTGGGGCTATTTTTCTATACAAGGTCCTATTTTCCTTAATAACATGTTTATCAGTACTGTATTTGCAAACACTATAATTATTCCAAATTTATCCAGATGATTCCTAACAGAGCAAGCAAAGCGAGAATTTGGTGTATTTTGGCATTTTCAATATGAATAATCTCTCGGTATTTCTTTAAAACAGCTGAAGAAATTGGACAAAGATATGTGGATATTCTAAAGATTTCCTTAGGGTATTCTAATGAGTGATTTTCATGCTCATTTGACTTGAATCTTGAGATATACTCCTATAGCTAACAGACATCACATTCAAAATGAATAATTTCACATAGAAAATAGTATAAAAAAAACAAATATTGCTTAATCAATTATAGGAGTAAATTATGAAAGTAGTTTTCTGGACTGGGGTCTTTGCCCCAGATTAATTTTGCTAATCTGATTAATATAGGCAAAGCTAACCCATATTAAATATTGGAAGGAAATTATGGTCCTCAACTTTGCAAATACCCAATTTGATATACCTAATATTAATTCAAGGTGACTCCAATAGGACCTTAGCCAGATATAAACAATATTGTAATTTATAAATTCATGAAACATATTTTGCCCCTAGACTGAGTTATGTTACTCCTCCTCGAGATATAGAGTCTGAATAGAACAACTCCAAAGGGCTTGAAGTTCTCTCTGCTTCAAGATTAAATTTCACAAATACAGTACTGTACTGTGATATAAAACCATCAATTTATATTACATATATAGTTGCCAAAATGCTACGAGTCCCAAGTGGGAATTCTAGGTTTTATTTTCAAATGGTAACCATCCTACAAGGGTTTGAGGGTAGTAAAGAATATGCAATTTCAAGTATGTGAGGAATATATAATCCACCATAATTACTGATTTCTGTTGCTGATCACCAAGTAACATATATAGGCTATGATACAGGTTATATTTGCACAGTATATGAGATGCTTTCTTACTGTCGGGAGGCCCTAAAAGTTTTCTAATGGGCCTAAGGACTAGAGTAATATACTAGTAGTAGTCCAAGGGTAGTGAAAACAGTTTGTTCTAAAATATAGTAGAGTAATATAGTTATTCTTTTAAACTGCTATCCTTATATGTTTCTAGTATAATCAGTGAATAAGAGTATATAATCTTCTTTAAAACCTTATTTGTCAACAAGAAAATTCTTATAAACCTAGGCTAATGGTTTCGTTTATACGTCACGAACTTCCTTTTCTACTAAGGGCTAGGACGGTTGCCTTTTTGCGAATGACTTGTTTTGGTAGATGTAATCGTTACCCTGAGTGTATGCCCTTGCTAACCTCAGTCCGTGACGGGGCGCGAACCCTCGACCTGCCGTCTCAGAGTCGCGGACGCTACCATTTTGCCACGGAGACTACATAAACCTAGGCTAATCAAACTAAGTACTATATTGCTCTACCAAACCTAGATACTTCTGCTTGCATTCATCATATTCTGCAGATGTTGAACACTTGTAAACTATAACTTCGAAAGCTACGAGAAAACGTACATATCACAGATCAGCGATGCAGTCTGTGTAGTCATCATTGAAAACAGAAATTGAATAATACATGTGTATTGTGTTTGTATCCTTCGTACCATTAGCATGGAAGTAAAACTATTACTGTCGTATTTTTTGCATGATATAAGGAGCAACTGAATGGGATAGGAGAATGTGAGGAATAGCAACCTAACCCTTTCAGCTTCTTTTATTGCTGCAAAGCAATTACAAGAAAAAATGAGTAGAGGGGCTTCGGGAAGCCCTGCTGCCGTATTTCTTTTTCACAGTATCAGCTACCTCTCTGACTTCAGTGGGAAAGTGTAATTTATGAAGAAGGAAAAACATTATATTGTCACTATTACTTCATGCTAATAATTTTAATGTGAGCAAAGCAGTATAAGTAGCAAGATAAAACTGTAATTTTTCTCTCAAATATATTTCATGTTTTGGTTTATGTCACTCTCCTAGACCTTATCAAGGAATGCATCATATATGATAAGCTTCGTGTTACTTGTATCGTAATTGTGTTACTTGTATTATAATCATGTTACTTTTTATTTTAATCTACTTTTGCAGTTAGTTTTATTAAAACTGAAAATGAATTTAAAATCTTTATAGACAGTGTTCATCTTACTGTGCCACAATTTGCCATAATTAAAAATTAACACATCCATGAGGTTCTCTTGTTATAGTTGTTGTTTATTATAAGGCTAGGAAATTAACAATAGTAAATATACATCATATGTATCCATTTTCATTCCAGAGGGATTACACTCTTGCAAATAGAATTCTGAAGAAGCTTTTCGTCATGATGTATAGTGCGTCTTATGCTTGAGGATATACTTGCTTCTAGTGTTCTGCCCTCACCTTGGAACTAAATTGCAGAGAGGGTATACTCTTGTGTTTTGTACCATTGTTATATATTTTTTTGGGGGGGCTGCATTAGCTAAAAGGTAGAGTGTGCCAGTTAGAAAGCAACTAACGGCTGGAATACACCGCAGGGCATTAGAAAGGGCATCCTATCTTCTCCCCGCTCCAACCTGTCTTTGTCGACCCCCTATGGGAACTAGATTTGACACACAAAGCGGTCCACAGGTATTTCTTTGGTTAAAGTGAGAGAAAGAATGCCGCACTCATATTTCTTAATTGTTGTAGGGAACAACAAAATGTCATTGGGATAATTAGAGAATTGTCAATCACTGAGCCTAAATAATTTTCTTGCTAAAAAAATGCTTTGAAAGGAGCAAAGAGGGTGAGGGCATGAAGCCCTACTGAGTACTACAATATTGTTTTTGCCACTTTGCAGCTTTAGTGGGATATTAGGTGTTATTTGAAAGATTGAAAAGTATACATTATCATTATTATTATTATCATTATTATTATTATTTTTATTATTTTTACTATTATTATTATTATTATTATTATTATTATTATTATTATTATTTTTATTATTATTATTATTATTATTACGACTTCTACTATTATTGTTGTTAACACTGTATTATTTAACTCTTAAATGACCATAATTATTCTACGTAGTGATGCATAAATATGAGAGATTAGTGTGTATGTGAAATGTTAAGGGAAAATACTGTATATGGATGTTTATATTCTTTTCCCTGTTCATAGGTATTTTATCAGATACCAGGATCCTCTAATGTGCAAGACTTTTTTTCTTTTCTAAAATCAGTCAGAATCCTTATTAGAAATAGCTTTGTTAAATTTTGCCACAGTCATAATGTTGCACTATGACTGAGTTAGATCTTAAGTGGTTGATTTACGCATGTCTGTATTGCACAGTAAGCTACAAAAGACAAATTCATGTGCACTCAGAGGCAAGTGTTGCAAATGTGCACAAAACTTTGCTTGGCACTGAGCCGATAGGTAAAGAAAGGTATGTCATGTTACTGAATGTTGTAAAGAGAAAGCAGTGACATGTCAAATACATCTTTTCATGGAGACAGAGTTAAAATAGTTATGAGGTAGGCAGAAGGTGTTGTAACAGATGAAAAAAAATGGTGTCAGCAGAGAAAACAGAATTGACGATAGAACTTAGAAGAACAAGGCAAAAAGGCAAAGAATAGGAGATGAAAGCTGTTGTAGTAGTGTTAGGATTTTTTGAAGACAATAGTGGAATGTACTTAGGAGATATGGCTCAGGGGGAGTCTAGAGAGGTAAGAGAAGGGGATGTAAGTGATAGTTAGCAATATTTACATATGAGAAATGGGGATAACAGATGTTTAGAGCTTTGTACAGCAAATAATTGCTTTGGAAAGGGTTAATATATATTAGTAAGAACTTAGGGTGGGAAGGTAATGCATTAGGATAAATTAGGGTGATGTGATGGGAGGCAGTATGAGTCAATTAGAATTAGTGTTTTTAGAATTTGTTGTATGATGAAGAGGACGAACATGATGTGTCTGGCCACAAGAGGTTTTCCTTTACTGAGGAGCGAGGTTATAGAGATGAGATGGTAAATGAGTAATAGAAGACAAGAAATACGATAATGATTTTGTTCGAATGATATCAATTCCGAGTTCCTGAAGAAGGGCGGAGAGGATAACGTAAATTAAAGTGTAGCCTGTTTATTATATTCAGTGAAAGTGGCCTGAAATAAGACTGATTAGCAAGGCATGAGGCAAGTTTTAGAAATGAATTGGGCAAAAGGAAGTATTCTGATGGGAATAAAAGTTCTGGATGATTAGCAAAGTGTAGGTCAGAAAGAAAGAGGGTGAATGGTGTGAGTAACGGTTATAACCAGATAAAGAGATAAAGCAAATAATAATATAAAAATAATTCAATAAAATGGATGAATAAATAAATACTTAACAATACTGTACATGTCTATACATTTTGTACTAGAAGATGTAATGAGAGTAGAAGGCAGTCATTTTAGCTGAGGAGTTTGAAGGCTGGTTGAGGATTTTAGAAGTTGGGGAAAATTTCAGGTTGCCCTTTCTTTTGAATTTGCATTAATTGTTACTTAGGAAACAAACTTCAGTGGCCGGTGAAGTTCGGAAGAATATATGGGAGGAGAAACATAGCACAAGACAATAGAAATATAACTCTTATTGCTCATATTAATAAGGTAATGACATGCAACATAGACTGTGGACGTTTACAGTTTCAGACATTTGGAATTGAAATAGGTCATTGGGAAAAAGAGATGAACCATAGTGTAACTCCATAGCTGAATCTAGTTGGGGGAATCCGACTAGGCTTTGGACGAAATTATATCAGAGTAAACCAACATTTTCTTGTGAGGAATTTTTTCCATTAATATTATTTTGTATGGTATTCTGTGCTAGATTCTGAATGCATGTTGAGAAGAGAAAATGGAAGTGCTTCAGACTAATTTAGGTGCCAGATAGTACCTCAGAGTGAGAAAGGAGAGGTGTGTGAAAGCAGGAAACTTTAATGGAAAGAGTAGAACACAGACAGACTAGCTAGTTGCCACACCCAGATTGCTTGGGTAATAAACAGTGAAGCGGATTTAGTAACCAGGTGTTCCAGGCATATGTGCTAAGAGATTAACCATGGCAATGTATGTGACATTTAGGAAAGGCTTAGTATTGTAGGAGTATGGAAAGCTTACAATAAATAGAATGAAATTCCTAACAAGCAAGGTTAAATGTCAGGACCAGGGCAAGCCAGAGAATCCTGAGGCCCTGAACTGTTAAGGGCTTGATATCGTTCATCTTTTTTTTATCAGTTATGTTAGAATGTTGACAGCGACATGAGAGGGTATTATGTATGAAGTGCTTTAAATTTTTTTAGGGCATTGTTTAAAAGTTCGCTTAGCAAAGGTTATTTACCTTTTAAAGGTACTCAGTTTAGCTAAACCTAGACTCCCATTGGATAAAGTAATTTGTTTTCTATAAAGAATTTTGATTGAAGTTGAATTTTTTTACATATATTTTATTCACTTAATTTGTATATGTGGATTTACAGCACACTAGGTTTTGTTTTGTTTTTACTTTCTCGTCCTTTTCTCATGAAAACGTGATGAAATTGGTGCTAAAATAATATTTTTATTCATCTCTTTAGATTTTATTAATCATACATTTCTTTAAAATTAGTCTGTGTAACTTATTGTTTCTCAGTTTAATTTGTCACTACCTCTGACAGGTCAAGAAGTAGAGGTAATGTTAATTGCACTCACACTGAAAATTTGTCTGATGTATCCTAAATTGATGCAGAATAACCTACTTGAAGCTTTAAGTGCTGAATTCATTGGCATACTGACATAAGGAACTTAGAGTGGAGAATTCACCAAAGCAGTGTACTAATATGTAGTAATAGTAATATTATGTCTCTATGGGACAAAGTTCCCCAGTAGGTTAGAAACTGTAGTGTATCTAGACTCTGAGGACGTAATTCTTGAAAGTGAAATTAGTATCTATATCTAACTTTTTTCTCTCCTAGAGGAAGATTTCATCGAGGTAACACTCAAAATGGCATATCACCTAAAAATAACAAACCTGGATTTGAGAAATTTACACATTGCTTGATGAACACATACTCATTCAGTTACCTGTATCAGAGGGTCCTCTTCTTACTTCAACTTGCAGCTTCAAATTCTTTTGCTGAATATTCGGAAATTATAATATTTTTTTCTTCATCCGGTTTCTGTGAAGCACTACAACTTTTTCTTTTCCTCCCTTATTAAGTTTTATAGCTCTTCAAGTCAATTACATGCATTACTTTTATATACAGTATTTACAGTTTACGTTTGACTTATGCTGGTGCCCATTTGGGTAAATACTTTATTGTAGTATTGGTAGTCAGTATATGGTGTTATTTTAGTTTTCCATAACTAGAGTGTTGTAATTCCATCAGAAAGCGGATCTAACGTCATCTCAGGGCATAAATCCTGCCATATCCCTGGATCATCATTACTTCGACTATTCTTTCAGCTTGTCATTTTCCTATTGTGTATCATTCTCTTATTTCAACCATGTCCTTAAGCTTCTACTCTTTCTTCGTCTCAATGTTTTCTTATTACCCGTGCCTGATGAGGGCAGTTTTCTGGTCTGTCCCGGTGTCACACTCATAAAAGAAAAAACTTATTTTGTCCCATTAGGTTATTAAATTTAGTTTTTCTGATTTCTTTGTTAATTTTCGGTATGGATCCCTCCGGGGTCTTCAGACTTTTGAGGGTGAAAATTCTTTTGACTTGGGTGTTGGGTGCAGAGTGTCCTACATGTCTTTATAACTGTTATCTGTGCCTTGATTCACCTTATATATCGAGGTTTAAGAATCTGTTATCTCCCCCATATTTACCATCCACTTGTATTATGTTGCATGTGGGGGCTATTTAGTTATTGTTCACATGTTTATGGCTCCTTTCACTTCTTTGAGCACTCTTGATATTTATGTGAGGTGTGTTCTCTACGCTTGCAAACACCTCTGTCGTATGCTTTAGAGGTGGTATTGTATTGTTCATTTCTAGTTGGATGTCTTTGACTCCCTTAAAACATTACCAGGGGATATTTACTGTATTATTACTAGGATGTCTCCCCTGTATTATTGTGAAGGGATGTCTCCCCTCCTCTGTTACTAAGGGATGTCGCCCCTACATTATTTCTAAGGGATGTCTACACTACATTATTACTAAGGAGTGTCTCCCATGCATCTTTACTAAGGGATAACTTCCCTTCATTATTCCTAAGGGATGTCTCTCCTACAATATTACCAAGGGATACCTACCCTGCATTATCCCAAAGGGATGTCGCCCTTGCAGTGTTACTAAGGTATTTGTTATAGTAACAGCACAATGATTACCAGTTGTTTTCATGAGAAAAACCTTTATACTTATGACATCTTCTGATCAGTTTTTGAGTCACTAACCTCTTTTATTTCCGTAATATTTTGAGTGCAGTTAGCACTGGCAGCTTTTTTTAGTAAACCAATGCTATATACTTACTATTCTTACTCTAGAAAAGTACTTTCGCACGTACTACAACATTTCTATTCAGGCTTGAAACTGTGACTTCTGCTTTTGGACCCTTTCCCTATCAAAGTTCTCCATTGCCAAAAGTGTGGTGGATATTTATGGTAGTGCCCTTAATACTTTTTACTGAACCTTGCGATTTACATTTTGCTGCTCTGTGGATCAGTGTATCTTTGCCTCCCACTGCTTGTATTAAAGTCACCGCGTTGCTTTGTTCACTACAGTGAATGTGTTGAAGGCTCTTTTGTTGCTGTTTCATGCCCTTAGTTTGGTAATTTTGATGATATTGTTTACGTCACTCTGTGTTTCCATTTCTCTCGATTATCTTTTTCCTCCTAACATTTGTTGCATCTTTACCTGTCTTTCTGTTACATTCAGTGCTATCATGTCTTGTTATAGGTGTAGCGGCAAAGAATACAGATTTATATCACTACAGCATTATACAGTGTTGTATTGCACTTAAGCTGTTTAATAACTCAAGATTGCTGACAGTGTGAATTAATCTTTGCTTAGGGAGGTATCTGGGTATTCTCACTAGGACAAAAGATGTTTAACTTCCCCCTTTTCACCATTGGGATACTAGAAGTTTTTTACTACTACTACTACTACTACTGCTACTGCTGCTGCTGCTGACTTTTATCCCACAGAAATCTGATTTTAAGCTTTTTAATCCTCTTATTGACCGTCCTAGGGAATAATACAGTTATCTCATTACTTCCTTTTGCCCACTTAGGCTTGGCTTCTTGCTCAGATATAAATGTGCTCAGTTTTAGGTCTCATCCTAAACTCCTGGCTCTTGATTAGCGAGACTATGCTGATATATTTCATTTCCTTTCTCCTCTGACGCACGTGTCAGATGGACTGGCAAGTATGAATCTAGTAGATTGTCGTGTGTCCCCTTTACTTCATCACCATTCTTACTTGGTAGGGTATATCCTCAGTATTGTCCAGTTATATATCATCCTGTGCCTAGGGACATACATTCTGCATTTTTTCAGTAACGTTAGACTGATTGTATCAGTGAGGGCCTTTGTAAATATATGTACATCTCCTTGTCAGAGTGAAACCAAAAATACCCCCTCTTTAATTTCATGATTTGGGTGTTGAATTCTCTGATGTTTGCAGTTATATTATTCAAGCATAGTCCAGCTAGACTAGTTCCGTTTTAATCCCCATTCGAATTGGGGTGGAGAGAGACAAGTTGGAGCTGGGGAATGATCTCGATTTTACGTCATTTTTAGATACTCTGTCATTAAAATTACCTTGAGTTGTATTGTTTTATAGTCTAGAATGAATTTCAAGAATTGTTGAGTGACAAATGGAAATTTAGATGGAATGGTCGGACAAATGGCAAATGGAATTTAATGTTGAAAAATGTAAAGTAGTTAAAATGGGTACTATAAAAGACAATACTAGTTATAAGCTAAATAACCATGAAATCATGAGTTCTCAGTGTGAAAGGGATTTGGGAGTTCTTGTGAGTAGTAGTCTTAAGCCAAGAGAGCAATGCACAGCAGTCAGAAATAAAGCAAACAGAATTTTAGGATTTATCTCAAAAGCGTTAGCAATAGGACGGAAAAAGTTATTTTGCAGCTCTATCTTGCATTAGTTAGGCCCCATTTAGATTATGCTGTGCAATTCTGGTCACCCTATTATAGAATGGAAATTGAATCCTTGGAGAGAGTGCAGCGAAGATTGACCAAGATGATACACAATATCAGAAATCTACCATATGAGGACAGATTAAAAAAACTTAATCTACATTCTCTAGAGAGGCGAAGAGTTAGGGGGGATATGATTGAAGTGTATAAATGGTTTAAAGGGATTAACAAGGGAGATATTAATAAAGTTTTAAAAATTCATGATCAAACCAGAACTCGTAATAATGGATTTAAGCTTGATAAATTTAGGTTCAGAAGGGAAATTGGTAAAAATTGGTTTGGTAATAGAGTAGCTGATGCATGGAACAAGCTTCCTAGTATGATAGTAAATGCCAATACCTTAGACACCTTCAAATGTAGATTAGATAGACATATGACAGAGGTAGGGTGGGTATGAATAGGTTAGTGCTTATTAGAAAAATCATAAAAAGAAAAATAGAATAAATAAGTAGAGTAGAATAGGTTAGACATGCTGAAAATACAATTCAAAAATGGAGCTGCCTCGTGTGTGCCAGTAGGCATGTTGCAGTGTCCTCTATTCTTATGTTCTTATGTTAATTTTGTAAATTTTTTTTAAGAGTCTGTACAGTCCATTAGTAGATTCGAGATTTCATGCTTGTATGTATAGATGCATGATAGCAAATATCTATCAATGAGAGCAGTGTTAACAGATATCTCAGAAAATGGCCTATTTGATGGTGATGTTCACTTAAACTCGTCTTTTAACGTATAGTTACATTTTTACACGTGTATATCCACATACACAGTGATCATTATTTCCCAGATTTACTCATATTATATGCCTTTTTAAGACCATGAACTCTTTGGGCATAGTGTTAACAGACTATTCATAGGTGTTGCCCTCCATCTATTTTGCAATATTTAAGAGTATTTCATGATTTCATGGTTAAGGCTCTTAATGTTATTCAATATGGACATAGTTCAGGTATAGCAATTATCTGTAATGGGAGGGATGTATGTATAAACATGCATTATGTAATGCTGCTATCAAAGCTATTGTTGTCGTGATAATGTCCCCTCTTGACATCAATATATTCAACCCTTTGGAAAAGATAATATAATATAGACACTATTAAAGAACCATAAATGGGTGAAATAAGCAATGAAATGTGTTAAATCTATTCTAAGGGGTTGAATCTTTTGATGTCAAATCTGGACATTATCATGAAAGAATTAGCTGTGGTAGCAATATTACCTAATGAATGTTTATACATACATCCTTTCAATTACAGGTAAGTGTTATATCCATAATTTATAACACTCACAGGCTTATCCATGAAACTATGAAATACTATACTCTGAAATATTGTAAATATATATATGGAGAGCAAACCTTGCTTATTCTAGTAATACTCGTCCCAAAGAGTTTATAGTCTTAAATAGGCATATTACATCAGTAAATCTAGAACTATATTCTCATATTCGGAAATGCAAGTCCTAAGATTTAAGTAAACATCACCATCAGATGGGCCGTTTTCTGAGAGATATCTGTTAATACTGCTGTCATTGATATATATACAGTATATATATTTAACATGCATCTCAGCATACAAGAATGAAATCTCGAATTTACTGGTAAAGTCGCATCAGTCACATTCATTTCTTGATTCCAATTTTTCACTCAATTTATATGCACTTTAAAATAGGATACGCTTAACAATAAAAAGCGAAAGGCCGAACTCATTATTTTATTGCATATTTTTTGTGAGGGAGTCTTCCTCCCCCAGTGTGTAGTGAAAGAATAGGTTTCTGTAGACTTGCAATGCCCCCTGTGAATTTGCTCAAGTAATACGAAAGTTGTGTTTCAGTATTCTTTCTCAAAAATCATTTTGGAGTGTCATAGTGTTATTAGATATTGTTTCAAACCACGTGTACAACTGTTATTTGTATTTTTATCACTTGATGTTTTATTCATATTATTTGCCTAAGTATAAACAGACTAACTGGATAAATTATTTCTGCTTGAATGATAATTATGACTATTGATTGTGCCTCGAGAAGCTTGGTTTTAAGTTGAATGGCTGGCAGATTTTTTTCTTTTATTATCAAATATATGTAATTCTTTCTCAGAGTGATTAAGGATTACATTGTTTTTAATTGAGCTAATACAGCTCGTCATGGCGTGCTTTAGAATTCCATGAGATATAGAGTGGCTATAGTAGCTCTATCGAGATGCTTTTTGTAATTTTCAGTCTGAAAGTGAACACTTCGTATAAACTTGAGCCATTTTTAAATTTATTCAGTATGGAAATGGGTAATATTATTCTTCAGGTTCATGAAGATATTGTTACTTTGGTCTCAAGAAATTACATGATTTTCTGTGTACTTCACATATATCCAATAAAAAGTGCTAGCAGTCTCAGTATCCCAGTAAAGATGATTTCATAATTACCCCAATAAAGATAATTTTCATAATTACAAACTTTCTTAAGTCTCATTTGGGAAAGTCTCTTTATTGAGGGACATTAATGTCTCACATAAGCAGGTGATTTTATCAGTATGTACCATGCTATACAATTTTATTCAACAAAATGAATACATTAAAAACCAGACTAGGAGAGACATAGATATTAGTGTCCGAAGTTTCGTGAAACATTTCAAATCCATCTGACTTTCAGCAGTCATGCTGCCATAGACTAGAGCTTTGTTTGCCGTTTTATGTCATCATTAATCTCCATTCGAATGGGGGTGGACACAGATTGGAGCTGGCGTTAGGGATGGCATCCAGCCTTTGTCCACCCATATAATGAGGTTTAAAGGTGACACTAAACGGCAAACGAATTTATAGCCGAAGATAGCAACAACTATGCATTCCTCAGAAATAAGACCTTGCATTACTTTTTCTAAAATTCGGACATTAATATCTATGTCTCTCCTAGTCTGGTTTTTAATGTATTCATTTTGTTGAATAAAATTGTATAGCATGGTACATACTGATAAAATCACCTGCTTATGTGAGACATTAATGTCCCTCACTAAAGAGACTTTCCCAAATGAGTTAAGAGAGTTTGTAATTATGAAAATTATCTTCATTGGGGTAATTATGAAAATTATCTTTATTAGGATACTGAGACTCTGCTGGCACTTTTTATTGGATGTATGTGAAGTACACAGAATATCATGTAATTCCTTGAGACTAAAGTAACAATATCTTCATTAACCTGAAGAATAATATTACCCATTTCCATACTGAATAAATTTACAAACGGCTCAAGTTTATACGAAGTGTTCACTTTCAGACTGAAAATTACAAAATGCATCTCGATAGAGAGAAAGCTGCTATAGCCACTCTATATCTCGTGGAATTCTAAGCTAGTACCCTTTCAAGCTTCACTCATCATAAAAATAATTTTAAGAGTACTTTCTGTTAAAAAGCTGAACATTGGGCGATGCTGTTTGGGCGCTGACGTTTTGGCTGCTCCCGTTTTTGTATCAACGGTCAAGTTAGCTTAGGTTAGATTCAGAAAATATAAAACTCTTCTTAGATAGAACGTACGTCGCCAAATGGGATGTCGCTAAAATGTGCTTATCGCTCAAAGAGCTGACGCCAAACCTGAATGTAGAAACATAAGCACCTGCGAAAACACATATTGTTGACTCTTATGCTACACTGAGGGAAATTTAAGTCAATATCACCAAAAAATACTCCAAGGAACACTCATTTAAAGCACGCCATGACAAGCTGTACTAGCTCAATTAATTGCTAAATTAAAAACAATGTAATCCTTAATTACTCTGAGAAAGAATTACATATATTTGATAATGAAAGAAAAAATCTGCCAGCCATTCAACTTAAAAACAAGCTTCTGGAGGCACAATCAATAGTCATAATAATAATTCAAGCAAAAATAATTAATCCAGTTAGTCTGTTCATACTTAGGCAAATAATATGAATAAAACATCAAGTGATAAATACAAATAACATTTGCACACGTGGTTTGAAACAATATCTAATAACACTATGACACTCCAAAAGGATTTTTGAGAAAGAATACTGCAACACAATTTTCGTAAAACTTGAGCAAATTTTTCATATTCAACTAACTCTTGCTTCATATTAATGAAGTACCTCAATACTAGTCTCAAGAAGATTACATACTATACCTATAATTAAGCACATAAATGATATCCAATTATATAACTAACATGTATCAATATAAGAATAAAGATTGCTCTCCATAATTTACTCTACTCTTTTACCAGACTCTTAAAAAAAATCTCATAGAAATTAATGAATCATAGTTACTATAACTTGCATGTACAATCCAAAATAAGAATATGATGTATTAACAAAATACATCTAAATGCATGATAAGGGTTATATAAAATATCGCAAAGTACAAAAAATACAAAACATTCATTTTTCCAAGTGATTAATTAGCAACCTAACTGCACAGAGTCCATACGTTCAACACTGATATTATAGTTATTCATCAAGTACAACTCCTGTACCTTCCTCATTGAAGAAGACATCTGCCTACTGATCAAGGGAACACTTCTTAACTTTCCTAAGTGCCTTGGGGAATAAAACCCATTTGCTGTGCCTCAGTATAGCAGTGTCACAAGACAAGGCAAGCCCAACAGGACTGGGTCTTGCAACCACAATCCACCCTGCCAAAGGGGTTTATTTTTGGAATTCGTGCTTTATTTTTCCCGTAAAACTAACTACAGTCTGTATGTACAAATAATGCCGTCATTACTCATATAGCAGATACTACATAAAGGTCCAATATTACGATACAAGTGTTTTATGAAAATGAGTGTTCAGTTTAATGTCACATTTTCTAAACATACGACACTACACTAATACCTTGCCTTAGGCCGCTTTCACACCAAAGTGGCACGTCGCACGTGGCATGCGACGTGCCACTTTGGTGTGAAAGTGGCCTTGCATCTCTCCAACTGACATGAATTTCGACATTACGTCTTCTTTTAGATAGAAAAAACTATTTGATTTATGTCGGTATATACATTTTACGTAGCTTTGCAGCGAAATCATACAAAATAAAATAAAAAAAAATCACCTAAAGCAATAATAAAAAAAACGTAATAACATATGTAAAAATATACAATAAATGTAAAGCTTAAAATTTTTATAATTATTTGTTTATAGTGTAGGTTAGGTTAGGTTAGGTTAAATAAAGTTTTATTATTATTATTATTATTATTATTATATATTCCTTGCACTGGCATCTATTAAATTGTATATATACTTTATACTTATTCAAAAAATGCAGCTAAAATATTGAACTATCAATGTGATCATCATATTAGCGACTTTCTTTGGTTGTTTATAGGGGATTATACGGGGTCTAGGTCGTCTTCAAAGGGTATTCTCAATTTAAGTCGTTTCCAGACTTAAATCGTGGGTTTGGGAACAAATTAATAATGCAGAGCAAGGTATTAGTGTATATCATTAATAAATAAAACTATATATCAAAATAATAATAATATCTGAGACAGTTTTAGTTTCGGGAAAACGTATTTTTAAAAGGAACTGTAGAACGATCACCGGCCAGTACATTTTCAAATATTTATTCCAATTGTCTTCTGCACTATCTTGCAACGTTTCAAACTTTCTCTGAGTACATATTCATGCCTATACCTACAAAAACTGAACAAAACAGCAAAACTCAATATATGTACAAAGAGTAAATGACAACAATTAATAAAAACAAAATTACATGTATATACATATCCACATACATACGCATATAAGAATCAAATTAACAATACAAAAAGTGTTTAAAAGTTAATGCAATGGACCACATTAGAATATTTTTAAAGGATAGCTTGAGGAATCTAAATTCAATTTGGGGTTCTCCCTTTTAATCAAAAGTGATTCTGCAATTCTAATTTCAGTCTCATCTTTTCCTTGGTAAGCTATTTTAAAATCGCTTATTGAAAAATCACTTTTTTTATGGCAGTGTTCCCTAATGCTTGATGCCAGAGGTCTTGTCAGGTGTCTGTTAGTTCTGAAACTCAGCCTCTTATGTTCATGGTATCTTATTGTTAATGACTTCTTAGTCGAACCATTAATTGACATATTGGACACTTAAAAACATATACAACCAATGAACAGAAGGTTGAGGTAAAAGTTGTTCTTTATGATTTAAAAATGTTTTAAGTTTAAAGTTATTATTAAATGCTAAATTAGGGGGTAATTTGTGGATAATATGTATTAAATAAATTTGCTATTTAATTTTTAAGAAAGGAGTTCGTAATGTTATCCATGAAAGGGAATTTGAAAAATAATTTGTTTCTGTGGTCCATATGTTATGGGTTTTGGAGAAAACGTCTCTCACCTCCAAAACAGGAATTCATTTAAATTGTTTGATGTAAACTAATAATCCTCAACTGAACACTTATGCTTTCCATTATCTTTACAGTTTTGCACAGCCTCACCTGCGGTCCAAAATAGGAAAGTCCGATCACCCTCAAAAGTGAATACCACCAACAATAACAAGATTTCACCCCACCTCCTCACCAAATAGGAAAGCCCATTCGCCCGCAAGAGCGAATACCACCTACAATCACAACAAATCTTACCCTACCTGCGGGCCACAAGGAATGTCCGCTCACCCTCAAGGAAGAACATCAAAGAAAAAAAAAAGGAGAAAACGTCTTGTTTAAGAAAGTTCTTAACGATCTATTTATCATATTAGGAGTAAAAACCATGTTGTATACAGAATTTATTCAGAAAGGACACTTCTTCATTAAATTTAATGTAGGTGGATGTTGAGCGAAATACCCTAGTAAAGTGTGTGCACAATGTGTTCTTTTTGCATAGTTCATAACACTCAATAAATTGATTTCCATGCCCGTGAAACATGATTTGCGATAAATACTAATTTCAAATTTAATGTTGCTCTTCTTTAGCAAAAGATCTAAAAAGGGGATTTTATTATTATTCCCAGTTTCCATACTAAAATTAATTTTGCTATGTTTGTTATTAAGGTAATATAAGAATTTCTCTTCACTATGACTGTTCTTCTCTTCAAATATTATATAAAAGTATCATCAACATATCTCCTATAAAACACTGGTTTAAAAACAACAGGGTACTCATTTAACCATTGCTTCTCGTGGTGAGATAAAAAGATATTTGCCAATGGGGCAGACAAGGGATTACCTACGGCCAAC
The DNA here is from genome assembly GCA_037179515.1 of Halocaridina rubra. Classification (NCBI taxonomy): domain Eukaryota; kingdom Metazoa; phylum Arthropoda; class Malacostraca; order Decapoda; family Atyidae; genus Halocaridina; species Halocaridina rubra. Next base: position 67,020 of record JAXCGZ010007662.1, read on the forward strand.
CCATCTACTTGTTTGTAAAAAGTCTCGTGGAACATGAAGAAGGAATCGTCAACAGCCAGTTGAATGAAGCATCTGTTTGAATTCGTTTTTTTGACATACCTCTAAAGCCTCCATCATTATATATTAAGTCGGTGGTTATGTCAATTACTTCATTTACTGGAACATTTGTGTATAAGGACATTATGTCATAACTTGTAAGGAGTGCGTTTCCATTTATATTCATGTTCATTAATTCCGAATGTATTTCTTGAGAATTATTAAGGCTGAATTGATTCTTTGAATATTTTTCGATGTGGGGGAGAATAAATTTGGATAAGTTATAGTTGTGAGTTCTGAAGGAGGATAAAACGGGTCTTAATGGAACATTTGACTTGTGCACTTTTGGGAGACCGTACATTATACCTGGGTTTGATCCAGTTGCATACATTTTTTTGTATTCGTTTTCTGTGATGTTTCCGGATGCATGCATTTTCTTCAAGAACCTATTTACTTTATCTTCTAACAATATATGTTTTATTGGATCGCAATGCTCTACGTGTTTAAAGGCTGAAGTATCATTCAGAATGTTGAACATTTTCGATACATATTCATTCTTATTCCTAATAACTATTGCTCGTCCTTTATCAGGTCTACAGATAATTAAATTCTTGTTCTATTTAAGATTATTAAGTTATTGGAAGTCGTTTGTTGTAAAGATGTTGACTGCATTTTGGGATCTCTTTTTTTTAGTAGGGATATAGTGTTATTTGCAATAACCTTGAGATCAGCATACATTTCGTTTTCATTATTGTTTCTATGAATGGGTGATCCTATTAGTTTGTTCACCATTGACTCCATACATACATATAAATCAAATTTAGGAAATTTTGGTGAAAAATACTTAATAATCTTAAAAAGAACAAGGATTTCTTTATCTGTAGACATGTTAAAGGACGAGGAATAGTTATTATGAATAAGAATGAATATGTATCGAAAATGATCAATATTCTGAATGATACTTCAACCTTTAAACACGTAGATCATTGCGATCCAATAAAACATAATTTATTGTTAGAAGATAAAGTAAATAGGTTCTTGAAGAAAATGCATGCATCCGGAAACATCACAGAAAACGAATACAAAAAAATGTGTGCAACTGGATCAAACCCAGGTATAATGTGCGGTCTCCCAAAAGTGCACAAGCCAAATGTTCCTTTAAGACCCGTTTTATCCTTCTTCAGAACTCACAACTATAACTTATCCAAATCTCATTCTTCACCACATCGAAAAATATTCAAAGAATCAACTCAGCCTTAATAATTCTCATGAAATACATTCGGAATTAATGAACATGAATATAAATGAAAACGCACTCCTTACAAGTTGATGACATAATGTCCTTATACACAAATGTTCCAGTAAATGAAGTAATTGACATAACCACCGACTTAATATTTAATGATGGAGGCTTTAGAGGTATGTCAAAAAACGAATTCAAACAGATGCTTCATTCAACTGGCTGTTGGCGATTCCTTCTTCATGTTCCACGTGACTTTTTACAAACAAGTAGATGGTTTGGCCATGGGTAATCCCTTGTCTGCCCCATTGGCAAATATCTTTTTATCTCACCACGAGAAGCAATGATTAAATGAGTACCCTGTTGTTTTTAAACCAGTGTTTTATGAGATATGTTGATGATAATTTTGTTATATTTGAAGAGAAGAACAGTCATAGTGAAGAGAAATTCTTATATTACCTTAATAACAAACATAACAAAATTAATTTTAGTATGGAAATTGAGAATTATAATCAAATCCCTTTTTTCCATCTATTGCTAAAAGAAAAGCAACAATAAATTTGAAATTAGTATTTATCGCAAATCATGTTTCACGGGCATGGGAATTAAGTTTTCAAGTGAGTGCTATGAAGTATACAAAAAGAACACATTGTGCACACTCTTTACTAGGGCATTTCGCTTAACATCCACCTACATTAATTTTGATGAAGAAGTGTCCTTTCTGAATAAATTCTTTATACAAAATGGTTTAACTCCTAATATGATAAATAGATCATTAAGAACTTTCTTAAACAAGACGTTTTCTCCAAAGCCCATAACATATGGACCACAGAAACAAATTATTTTTCAAATTCCCTTTCATGGATATCATTACGAACTCCTTTCTTAAAAATTAAATCGCAAATTTATTTAATAGATATTATCCACAAATTACCCCTAAATTAGCATTTATAATAATAACTTTAAGCTTAGAACATTTTTAAATCATAAAGAACAACTTTTACCTCAACCTTCTGTTCATTGGTTGTATATGTTTTTAAGTGTCCAATTTGTCAATTGGCCTATTATAGCTCGACTAAAAAGTCATTAACAATAAGATACCATGAACATAAGGGGATGAGTTTCAGAACTAACAGACACCTGACAAGACCTCTGGCATCAAGCATTAGGCAACACTGCCATAAAAAGTGTATGTGTTATTTCTCAATAAGCGATTTTAAAATAGCTTACCAAGGAAAAGATGAGACTGAAATTAGAATTGCAGAGTCACTTTTGATTAAAAGGGAGAACCCCAAATTGAATTTAGATTCCTCAAGCTATCCTTTAAAAAAATATTCTAATGTGGTCCAATGCATTAACCTTTAAACATTTTTTGTATTTTTAATTTGATTCTTATATGCGTATGTATATGGATATGTATATACATGTAATTTTGTTTTTATATATTGTTATTTGTACATATATTGAGGTTTGCTGTTTTGTTCAGTTTTTGTAGGTATGGGCATGAGTATGAACTTAGTGAAAGTTTGAAACGTTGCAAGATAGTGTAGAAGACAATTGGAATAAAAAATTGAAAATGCACTGGCTGGTGATCGTTCTACAATTCCTTATAATAATAATAATAATAATAATAATAATAATAATAATAATAATAATTAAATAAATAAATAAATATTATAACTAACAGTTTCAAGTCTAAATTCCA
>JAXCGZ010007662.1:77500-90000 GCA_037179515.1 Halocaridina rubra
CATATTGATTGGTCGCTGTAATCATTATCCTCTTCGAAACCAGTGTTGGTTTTGTTTCAGTGTTTTAAGGCCGGATGCCCTTCTGAACGCTACTTCTCCACTTGATTTAGGCTATTGGTGACGACACTGAGTCCAGCTAACATTTCACTATTTTTCATAAATTTATATTTAAAGAATCTTTGTTACTAACACCTACATATTGATATACAGTAGAATGGCTTTGATATGGAATCCATCAATATACCAATGCCATATTCCCCCTTTTAAGGGGGTGGCTGAGTCAAAGAAGTACCTTTGATAGTTTAAAAAGAAAAAAGAAATTGTTTTTGCAAGGCTAAAATACCTACATTTTCCCTTTTTAAGTGTCGTTATTAATGCCCATTACGAAGTGGGCACAGACAGGTTAGAGCTGGGGATTTTAGGCTGGATGCCCTTCGTAGTGCCCCGCAGTGGGTTCGATCACGGGTGTTTCATCTCCCTACTCGAGTGCTCTAACCATTGCGGTAATGCGGTTCCCTAATAATATAGTTTTTATATTATCCCCCAAAGATTACTTTAAATAAATAGCAAGCGATACTATAGCTGAAGGGTCTTTTGGACTTATATAGGGTTTTCCAGGCCAATTCGATATTAAGTCTTCCTTCAATTACGGTTCTCTCTCTATGCCTACATCAAAACCGAATATTCTTGGATATTCGTTACACATGTCTTATCCTTTCACATCTGACAAGTCACAATACTCTCCATCTAAGTTTCTCTCTATGTTTTCTTAGTGTCCAGGCCCGACGAGTGTTGATTTTTGTCTTTTAATTTTTTTTTTTGGCCTGTCCTGGTGTCACAATTATAAATAAAAAAAATGCAGTAATGATATAGGGATGTAATTCAGATTTTCATCGGTGTAAAAGGAAAGATGTGCAGTATTTTTAATCAAACCGCCCTGCTAGCTTTTTCCTTTTGAGCAAGATTCTTATCCATTCAACCTGGCGAGATTCATCTTTTCTAGCGAGTGTCCAGAGAGGCGCGAACTGCCATCGTCAGTGTATTCAAGTTTGCAACCGAGATACTCATCCTGAGGACACAAATATCTTATGGCACAATGCCTTAAAATTTGGAACACATGATGCACAATAATGTACTGTAATCCCAGATAAAAAGAATGCTCTAAATATTTACGTTAGAACTCATGTTGGCTCCAAGTACGCAGTCGCTGAGGTCAAACGGTGCAAACGACTTCGGCTGGTCGTACCGGTTTTTTGTCATTTTTTTTTTTTTTTCACGCAGATACCAAGTTTTTCCTTTGTGCTAATTTCAGCAGGTTTAGTGATATCTTACGAAAGCAAGTTTTTTTTTTATTACTATTATTATTATTGCGTAAGGGTCACCAATCGTGACGTTTTGAATTTTCTCTTACAATTTCCTCGGATTACAATATAATCCTCTTATATCTATAGCTATTATTTGCGACAGTAACATGTATTTTAAAGTTTTGCTATTCATTCATTTATACATACTCATCAATACGCTATCCCGCATTTATTCGAGCAGTCGACTAATGAAAATATCAAAAAGTTCAAGCCACTGCGAGACGTTACGATAGGTATCCAGCCTTAAATCCTCAGCTTGAACCTATCTTTGTCCACCTCTGTTCGCATCCGAATTAACAGTGACACAAAAATAGCAAACACCAATAAATCCACCATTAATACATACATACATACATACATATATACAGTGGCTAATGAACTTCAGTACTTAAAAATGTAAAGTAATGAGAATGGGTACAAGTGCAAGAAGGCCCAAGCTTGACTACTCAACGGCAGGAGCAAACTTCAAAAGACAAGAGAATGACAGAGATCTAGGAGTAAACATACTGGCCGATTTGTCTCCAAAAATGCATAGTGAGGGCAGCATATGCTTTCTTAGCAAATGTAAGGGTAGCCTTCAGGCACATGGACAAGGAAATGTTCAGAAAAATTTATGTACCCTATGTGTGGCCAAAGCTTGAATACGCAACCCCCATTTGGAATCCACTCTTGAAAAAGCACATAGCTAAGCTGGAAAAACCTCAATGACATGCCACGAACTGGTGCCACAAATGCACAATCTCATTTATGAGGAGAGGCTGAGGGAATTAGACTTACCATCCTTCGAAGCTGATGAATGATGAGGGATATGGTGACGGTCTTTAAATTCCCTCATGGTTATGATAGAGTGGATAGGGATCGATATTTTGATATGGCTGGCACTAGAAATATAGGTCATAGTTTAAAGCTTCGTAAGAGAACTTCTTTGCAGGATGTAAGGAGGTACTTTTTTAGTGTAAGAGTAGTTGATAATTGGAATTCGCTAAGCGAGGAGGTAGTTAATGCTAACTCAATCCATAGTTTTAAAGACAAGTATCACTAAGTACAAAATGGAGCCGACCAGGAGATGGGAATTTACGAGCTTGGGGCTCTTTTCCGTAAGCACAGTTAGATAATTACATGCATACATACGCACCCATTCATACATACATGCCTACATACATCCATCCATCCATAATCCATACATACACACAACGAGAGCAAGCCAAAGATATTTATGGGTGTCATTTAATGACTGGAAGGCTTTTCAACGTTATTAAGGTCACGGCAACATCGCACTTGGCCCCCTGGTAAGGCATCTCGGACACTGAAGGGTGACCTTTAGCATCAAATAGGAAAACTACAGAAGAGGGCGACGTGTCCTAGAGCGCAGTAAATGACTTTGAGAGGTTCATGCTAAAGTAGTTATATTTCATTATTTATACCTTTGGCTTTTATATGTAACCTTTTATTCACATATTCTTTTATCTAGGTATAAATACACACACACACACGCACATACTCAAGCACATACAAACACACACGTTTGCACACATACACGCACACACGTACACGCACTTCACACATACACAATTTATTCCTTTATGCCCACAATATGCAAATTATACCAGTAGCTTAAAAAACTTCCTGGTGCGCTTATGTATCAAAACATAGTAATTATCCCAAATGAGGGCAATTCTTAAGTCTCTTACATCACAAATAGGAAAGGTTGTGTACGTAACGATACTCACTTTCCCAGGTCATACCAGGCGACATGTGGAGTCATAAAAATGTATATGTAGTCGATCACCCGTCTTTCAACCAAATCTGGTCAAATAGGAAAATTATCACTTGTAAAATCTGCTGAGAAAATGTTATCCACCAAATATTAATTAATTACTAACAGTGCAATTCAATTACAGATTCAAGTGTGAGTTAAAATTTACATTTCATGTAATTGAACTTCTATACATGAGCCATTTTTCCCCTTATAAGGGTATTTCCTTTTATAAGAGTAGTGGCTTAGTCAAAGCAAAAGATTATTACTCTTTGGGAAGAGAAAATACGGAAGAGGAGCTTACCAGTCCCCTCGAACTTACGCAATAGGATATTTTTTTTTTTGTTATATTTTACATTCCATGTAATTGAAGTTACTCAATAGGCATTTTTTTCTGAATCTTGAAGAGAATACTAGAAAAATTTTGATAGAATCTTTTACTTGGTATTGAAAAAACTACCTAAACCAAACTAAGCAATGATCCAGTTAGACAGTTCATACGTCAACAAAATAATATGAAGTCAAAAATGACCATGCTCTCGAAATAGAATAGATTTACTACTCAATCCAAACTCTGTCTTCAGTGAATTAAAAACATTTGCCTGTTCAGTTCTACGCCAAGACAGCTGGAATTTTGCTTTGCACATGATTTCAGTGGATGGGACCACCTTTATAAAATTCTTGAGTTCCTATCACGTGATACATACTATAAGACTACACTGCACATAGCTAATGAGACCTCGCAGTACCTAATGCAATATTACAAAAAACATCTTCATATGAAACTGTATTCATAAAAAAAAAGTATTTCCAAATACACACATTTACCAGGAGCATAAGGTTTCACGCAAAAATTTACCCCATACACACACACATCCATGCTTGAATAGTTTAAGAGAGAGGATTGACGCCATGCTGAAAAGGCACATTTATTTTTACTCTTCCAAGGTGACTTTCAAAGGAAGATAGGAAAAGTTGCGACTGAAGAGGTCAGTGTACAGTAGTATATGCAGAGAAAAAATCCTTTAAGATACCTCAGGTTCTTGATGTAATCGTGTACACACCTCATCACCTGATTATATTGATTAATATATATATATATATATATATATATATATATATATATATATATATATATATATATATATATATATATATATATATATATTTAATGAATTTTTTTTTTTTTTTTTGCAATCGTAATTCAAGCTAGAATAATTATCTTTTGAAGGTTTTCGCCTCATATTGAAAAGGGATTACCATCATTATGCCCTCCTTTCCAAGTTAAGTTCTTAATTCTTGTGTGCTTAGTTGCAGGTCATGAATATCATAATTGATGTCACCATGATACCTCCAGTAATAAATGATGTTTAGCATTAGAGCTAGTGATGATGTTAAAGTATACACTAGAGATGGAATATACATATATATTTTTTTTTTAATCCCAGGAGCATAAATGACTTATTTGGAAAAGTCAAAAATATAATTAGGGGAAAATATGCAGGTTATAACCATAAGTGTATACTGACATTTTCTTTTGATGCCAAAAGGATGAGTTGAGCTATACTATGAAAATTTAAGATTGAAAAGTTTATCTTGATTGAACTGCTATCCATGGTAGAACTAGTCCATTTTCTTATATTAATGATCCATAGTAGAACTAGTCCATTTTCTTATTTTGATGATCATAATGGATTTTCTTAACCGGTACCGATTTTTATCAGATATTTTTTACGTAGATTAAATTGTAAATAGATTACATGCAAAAAATGAGAAATAAACTGTCTTTGTTTCTCCTCCGCGGCAAAATGGTAGCGTCCGCGACTCTCAGGCGGCAGGTCGAGGGTTCGCGCCCCGTCACGGACTGAGGTTAGTAAGGGCATACACTCAGGGTAACGATTACATCTGCTAAAACAAGTCCTTCGCAAGAAGGCAACCGTCCTAGCCCTTAGTAGAAGAGGGAATTCATGACGTAAAACCGATGCCATCCATCCAAACTGTCTTTCTTTCTCCTGCCGTAGGCTTTACAATAAGATGTACATCAGATGAGGAATGTGAGGTATTACAGCTGTTGAAAGGTTAGAGTGGATAGATTTTTTTAAGATTTACCCTAGGGTGGACGACATTGAGAAAGTTTGAAGAGCACTGAAAAATTCTGAAACGCACGCGATACATGTGTTTAAGGGAGCTGGAAAACTAGTCAGTAGATGTCAAAATGAAATTTGTTTTAATTCCCCAAAAAATTAGAGATTCGGTGTACGAGAGCAATATAGAATAAACTATAATAAGTAAATGCCGCTTAACCTTTCGCTGGATTGAACGCACTCAATTCCAGAGAAGGAAGAGAACTGTGAATAAGAGAGAAAGACTGGGCTATGGGAGGCAGAGACCACTCAGAAAAAAAAATACAGAGAGAAACTGTGCAAGTGAAAGAACTATCAAAGGTAAGACAAGATAAAGTAAAATAATATTCTGTCTGAGCAGATTTATGCAAACTGATTCTGATATTGAAGACAAACCTAACAAAATAGTGGTCTTTAAATATATATATTTTTTTTAAGAGAGTGACACCGGGACAGGCAGAAACTGCCCTTATCAACAAAGACCTGGGCACGAGAAAATACCAAGATGAAGGAAAAGAAAAAGGTTAAGGGCAAGGCAAAGATGAGGTAATGGCACACAAAGGAAAACGACAGACAGAAAAAAACAGTCAAAGTAAAGAGGACCCAGAGATATGGAGGACTAGGCTCTGAGATGACGATAGATCTGCTTTTTGAAGGAAGAATTAGGAAAGACAGAAGGAGGAAGAGAGTTCCAGAGTCTGGAGGTAGATGGGAAGAAGCAGTCGCTGCACCGACCAATCCGCGAGCTACAAATCTCCACACAGTACCTATGGCGCAGAAACGTAAATCAGATGAACTCTTTATGTCATAATTTTGAATATAATCGGGTGAAAGACGAAAGACTATAAACGTAATAACAGAAAAAAAAACATGGTATTTCGAGTATGGAATATGATAAAACTAAGAAAAACAATGGAAGATATGAATAGAAAGAGGGTTTAAACAAACACAAAAAATTATATCACGGAGGATAAAATTGTAGTTCTATAGGAAGATGACTAGATCAAAAGTTCCGTGTAGATTAGCTCATTAGAATGGATATCTGAACAAGAGATCACTCGCGTGTCCAAACCAGAGGGAATATTACGCTTTTCCTCCAAAGAATACACAGCTTTTAAGTTTTAAAATCATACTCAAGTACCAACCCTCTACAACACATTGCAATGACACTTGCAAAATTTGCCTTGATAAATTTCACTGAAGTATCACATATGAAGCATATTCTAAATCCATCCTATCTATACACAAAAGCTGCAAGGGCGTGGTCAGGATAACATGCACACCTATCCACCCGAAAGACCCACCCATCTTTCCCTTTCAACTCTGTTTCACTCAGTACTAATACATCCATCTTCTCCCAAACATGCCGCAAATCTCCTCCCTTCTGCTCTCGCTCGTTACAGCAACCATTCACAGAGACCCAATTACTCTGGTACTGAGTAGAGTTACATACTTTAAATTTAACAATAATATGCATTATTTCGTAAAATAATGGAGGATTTTGCAGTTCTGTAAAAAAAAAAAAAATTTGCTATGAAACTCTAATGGTAAAAGTTTTAGGATAATGTTAATCACATACACTAGGGAAACTCATACTCGAGGAAGGGAGAGTATACACACTTACATACTCAATATACACTTGTGAAAAGTATGCATTTATGTATTTAAAAAAAAAAAGTCATGTTGATGTTTAAGTTTTATATGCCAACCTTACGAAGAAAATGACAAAAAGAAAAGAGAAAATTTAAGATAAATAAAAAAGGAGAAAAATATAGAAAAAATAAAAATAAAATAGAAACAAAAAAGTGAAAAATAGGATAAAATAGAATAAAATAAAAGTCTCTTGACACTCCATTTATTAATTGCTTATCTCAAGACTGGACAAGGTGACCTCTGGCTCAGGGACGTATATAGGAAAAGTTCAACCAACACGAAGTGAATTGACTGGGGAAACAAAAAAAGAAAATAAGTGAATGAGTGAGTAGGTACCTAAGTGAGTAAGTAAATAACTGAATAAATAAATAAATAAATACATACATACATATACACACGCCTCATTCCCCCTTGTAAGGGGGGTGGCCGAGCCAAGAAACGCGCATTCACCACGATCCACACACAAAGCTCAACCACTTCTCTCAGCTCCTTGGGGATAAAGGGTTGCCACTTCTCTCCCCCCTTCCACCCTGCTTGGGTCACCCACAAGGTAGGCTGGTAGGATATTCTACAATGAGCCCCGACAGCCGCAACTGGTTTACCCCCACCGCTTCATTACATGGCAACTCCCTCACAGCCGTCCATCACAGCTCACTGAGCTAGCAAGTGCGAGAAATCCCTTTGGGCCGCGTCATATATGAATTTATCCTCATAATAAGCTTGCTTAGCCGGAGATTATACTTATACGATCATTTTCGAGTAATCAACTGTGGAGGATTACAAACCTGCTATCGAGCACACAGCAGGGCGGTTGGAAGTGCATCCATTCTTAATACTCAAGCTTAAACTTGTGTCTGTCCACCCCCATAATAAGGATAAAAAGTGGCACATAAAATTACAAAAAACAAAAGCAAGAGCCAAAAGTTTTTATATTATCTTAATATATAAGAATTTATCGAAGGGGTGCATATGATTGCTGTGTGTATAGATGGAATGGAAATATTTGACGCCGTAATTTTGGCATCGCTACTTTTAGAGCTAAACTTTTTTAGTTTTGTCTTTTGGCACTAAGATGTTTAGGCTAGGTTAGGTTAGGTTAGTGATTATTAACCTATTATCTGTTTAGTAAAAGTGTCATTCACGAAGCCAAAAGGGCAGCGCCAAAACGGCAGCTCCATAAAATACTCGACCCGTGTCTAGAGGGGTCATGTAAATTTTAATTATCAATATAATTCACATGCCTCTGGATTAAATTCGAGAACCAGATATAAGGCAATATAGACTTTCGCGTGAATGTCTCCCTTAATATTACGATTTTGCTATACATATGAAATGACAGTAAAGTCTATGAAAAATTGTTCCGGTTTTACGTCACGGACTCCCTTTTCTACCAAGGGCTAGGACGGTTGCCATCTTGCGAAGGACTTGCTTTGGCAGATGTAATCGTTACCCTGAGTGCATGCCCTTGCTAACCTCAGACCGTGGCAGGGCGCGAACCCTCGACCTGACGCCTCAGAGTTGCGGACGCTACCACTTGAGCCAAGGTGACGACTGTGAAGTCTATGAAAAGTGACAGCATATATATCTCGTAAATATGATCTATTTTATGTCATTGGGAGGAAAGCATGGCCTATATTGCCCTTTACTTTTAGTATCTGTTACTAAGATATTCGCAGAAGAAATAGAATATTGGTTTAAACTGTTCAAATAGTTTACACATACGCTCATGTACGCCAATGGGTCCCGCGGTAGCGCAGTGGTTACAGCGGTCGACTCAAAACTTAAAAATCTGTATTCGAGACCTCCACGGGGCGTTAGGAAGGTCAACTAAGCCTTAATTCCCCAGCTCCAACCTGGTTTTGTTCATCCCCATTCGAACGATGGATTAATTGTGTCACAAAATGGTATAACAAGAAATGCATACGCCATCCTGGAGATGCGAACGCCATCTAGGAAGCTAACTGACAATCTTGCATCGAGATTCAACGTAAATTTGAACCACCGGGTCATCTATGACCCCAAAGTCACAGCTTTAAATCTAACGGCGGGTAACATTTTTCTAAAATATTCTCAGTGTCCACACTCAATAAATATCTATCGAGCATAAAAATTGCACGGTAACACCTTTCAAGAAAAATAACTAACCCAACGAAATGTAACCTTGAAGGGCCTGGGGCTCAAAGACATTCTAAGCGTCAGTCCCGGATCGCAACATACAACCTCAATATAAAGTTAGGGAAGCAAAACTTAATCGTACAAAAAAATGACAATGTCGAGGGAAGTTGTCCTATATTGGTGCTTCAGTAAACTTCATTGAATTTCAGGGGAAACTTAAGGTAATTATACAAGAAATGTAAAACTTCGAGAAGAGTTGCCACGTGTTTTGCTGCCATAGTAAACTTCATCTACATATTGTCAAACAAGCAAACACAATCCAGACGAAGGTTGTCATAATGTTTACTTCTGAAATAAAGCTCAACAATATGTTTCCTGGAAACATAATTTTGAGAAAGTGTTATAATTTTTGCTGCTGCAGTACACTTTATCAATATGTTTTTTTTTATAGATGTACGTTAATTCCGCTTTAAATGCATGATATCGATGAAGACTCAAAATTTCACCGCCCTGTCTGAACACTTTAACAACTAAATGGTTCCTTATTAATGACCCAAATTGAAAAATTGCTATTTTCTATTCAGCTTTCGAATTAGTTTGCCGTTTTATGAGTCATTATTAATTCTTATTCGAATGGGGGTGGACGTAGATAAGCTGGAGCTGGGGAGTTAAGGTTGATTCCGAATAAAGTTATAACTGAAATCGCCTTACGAGAAAAGGTCATAGAGATCTCAAACTCCATTAATTATTGAAATATTTCTTTTTCTTTTTTTTACTTAATAGTGCTCACTGTAAAGAGCCATATGCTCGTAACTCTCTTTTTTTCTTATCATTTTTTTATAAAACTAAATTTAATACAAAAACAACAAATAATTTGTATGCAAACGGAGGTCTGACATAATAGATGGGGTACAATAACCCTCTGCCTCTGCTCACACGCCCTCCTCCGGTATAGAGATAATGGGGCAAGATTGAAAGCACCAAAACAACTGGGAAAACCCAAGGATTGCCCTGCTTGTGTTCTCTCTCTCTCTCTCTCTCTCTCTCTCTCTCTCTCTCTCTCTCTCTCTCTCTCTCTCTCTCTCTCTCTCTCTCTCTCTCTCTCTCTCTCTCTCTCTCTCTGATTATTTTTACCCTCTAAGGAGCAGCTCTTAGAAACTATTGATATATATGCCAGATTATATTCACTGTTTTGAATGGTATATATGTAATACCTTCAGATATCACAGTAACTAAAGACAAAAACCGAGAGAGAGAGAGAGAGAGAGAGAGAGAGAGAGAGAGAGAGAGAGAGAGAGAGAGAGAGAGAGAGAGAGAGAGAGAGAGAGAGAGAGAGAGAGAGAATGGGAAAGGCCAGAAAAGATCAAAACTCTTGATGAATTAATATTTATTGAAAGGTTTATTAGAGAGAGAGAGAGAGAGAGAGAGAGAGAGAGAGAGAGAGAGAGAGAGAGAGAGAGAGAGAGAGAGAGAGGGAGAGAGAGAGAGAGAGAGAGAGAGAGAGAGAGAGAGAGACAAAAATCGAAATTGGAGTGCCCAGAAATTAACAGAAATCTTAAAAATATATAGTGCAAGGCATGTTTAACCCAGAACTGATCTGAAATCTGGACAAACTAAAATATAGCAGAAAACCTATTCAATAGTTTCCACCTTTGCACCGAGAGCTAGTAGTGCTAATATTTATTTATTTACGTATATTTCTACTTCTTAATTCCTAATTTTGTTCTTGTTAATCGCACTTTTAAAAAATTAACTGCTCAGCAGATAAAAATACTTGGAAAACAGTGGTGTGGAGTTCCGCAAAGCAATAGAACAAAATCAAAATCAAAAATAAAATTTTATTAGAAAATGACGCAAGAAGGTTTTTTTTTTTCACACAAGAGATTATATTCCTACTTTTATTACAAGACTGACGTCAGGGGACTGCTGTTAGTGAAATGGTTAGAGTAGACTCGGGAAATAGAGAGATCCGAGATCGATCCCACCACAGGGCGTTGGGAAGGATATCCGGCCTTAATTCTCCATCTCCAACCTGTGTCCACCCCCATAATGAGGATTAATAGTGACGCATAAAACCTTAAGTAACAACAACTGAAAGTCGGTAAATCCCATATCACACGGTTACAGTTTTCCCGCGTCATCAATTTTTTTTTTCTTCTTCTTCTTCTAGGATGCCATTTTAAGAATTCCGAACTTTATATTTTTAATATAAACGGAAATATATTTTACCTTTTTATATGGAGCTAAAGAACAGAATTAAACATAATCGTAAATAAATGGTTATTGTTATAAAAACAATGCTTTGTCGTAGACATTACCATCATTAAAGAAATATCCCAGGAAAACTGTGACCGTGTGATAGAGCCAATAGATATAAACTTCTCCATTATCAGTTAATTATCGAAATTTCATTCCGATATTTTCTTTTGTCAAAACTCGTCAAAATGTGCTTAATATCTAATATTAATAACGAGATTATTTTGAACATAAACTATCTTCTCTTTTTTTGTACTCTAAAATTATATACTTTAGGTAATTTCTTATCGCATAAGTTCGTGTCTAAGTTTGTAAGTAAAATCTATTGAACTCCACTTGTCAACTCCTATCTGGCGACCACTCTAGACTTATCCTGCCGAACAGCAAACTGTTACCGACTCTTCAACACATAACGCAGTTATTCCTATAACGGACAGCTCAGTGATAGATCGAGCGTGTCGGGAAGCGACTAATCCGGGTTCGAGATCACCGCGGGGCGTTAGAATTATACAACCGTAATCCCCCAGCTCCAACATGTTTGTATGCACATTAGAATAGGTATTTTATGTGACACTTAAGCTATCAATAATTACCATCTTCGCTCTATAATGCCTTAATTAACTATATTATCTTACCTGCTGGTGCAGGAACTTACCACGAAATGCCGTTATTCCTATGCTAGACGCATTTTAACTAACTCTTTTGCTCCATTTTAAACGCGTAAGCAACTGTTCTTGCAGTGATATTATAATAATAATAATAATAATAATAATAATAATAATAATAATAATAATAATAATAATAATAATAATAATAATAATAATAATAATAATAATAATAATAATAATAATAATAATAATAATAATGATAATGATAATGATGATAATGATGATGATGATGATGATGAACAAGAAGACAACATTCTTTGTTCAAACAATCCCTTTCAAGGACTTTTTGAAAGGATTCCTTGTATGATTCTGTCTAGACTTCAAACTTCACAGAATCATGATGAGACACCGGATATTCCTTATTAGCTCGTCCTCAAATTAATATATTCAACTCGAGCATTCAAAGATAAAAATTTTCCTAATATTTTTGTAAATTTAAATTTAACTACTACCTAAAAGACCTCTTATTCATCTTCTGGCATATATAGGACACCAGATTTAATCAGATCATCGGCCACACCTAAACTGATCAAGGGAAATAACGTAGAGACGGAATACTAATGAG
>JAXCGZ010007662.1:97500-105000 GCA_037179515.1 Halocaridina rubra
TAAGTTTTTATCCATTCCAAAACATTTCCACCTAGCCTGCTGGCTAGTACAGTGGTAACGCGCTGGCTTCGCATTCACGAGGTCGAAAGATCGGTCCCCGTCCAAGACCGAGAGTTTAAGCTGTTTACTGGCAGGAACTGCTGTGGGTGGACATCACAGTGGGGGGTTGGGGCTTGTCCTGGCTGACGAATACCCATTGTAAAATGGAAATAAAGTTTATATTCTAGCCATTGATTGCAGCTTCCTAATAATTCTCCCATGTGGAACAGTGTCAAATGCTTTCTGGAAGTCTAGGAATATGCAATCTGCCCAGCCCTCTCTTTCCTGTAAGATTTAGCTCACCTCATCATAAGTCTAATAAGTTTGTTACTGTTGATCTTCCTTCTTTGAAGCCATGTTGCCTCACTGACAAAAAGTTGAAGGATTCCAAGTGAAGAGAGATATGTTTCCTTAGTAGTTTCTCCATAACTTTGCAAACTATGCTGGTCAAGGAAACTGGTCTATAGTTCAGAGCCGTATCCCTCCTTCCCTTTTTGAAGATAGGTATCACATTTGCTTGTTTCCAGCATCTTGGAATCTCCCCCGACTCCAGTGACTCCTTAAATATGATACTTAGTGCCACTGATATTGTGTTTGCGCATTTTTTAAGCACATGAGGGGATATGTCATCAGGACCTGTAGCTTTATGAACATCTAAATCCATCAGCGCTTTGCATACCTCTGTGGCTGTAAGGTTGATGTTCTCTAATACCGGCCCTTGAGCTTCTATCACTGCAATCTGAGGGGGTGGGGTATTTTCTACTGTAAATACCGACTGAAACTCCTTGTTCAATTCTTTGCAGATCTCTTCATCCGTCTCAGTGACGCTTCCATCCGCTCTCTTTAGCCTTAAAACCTGTTCTTTTACCTTCATTTTTCCTCTGATAAAGCTGTGGAAAAGCTTGGGATTTTCTTTAGCCTTCCTGGAGATGTCCCTCTCATAGTCTCTCTCTGCCTCTCTCCTTTTACTTAGGTAGTAATTTCTTGCTCTTTTGTAGGTTTGCCAGGCATTTATGTTTTTTCTCCTCCTATACCTTTTCCAGCATTTGTCTCTCCACTCCTTAGCTCTTTTACACCCATTATCGAACCATTTCTCTCTGGCATGAATTACACCTACTTTGGTGACAGGTATGCAGCAATCTACTATCTTTCCATATTTCTCACAAAAGATGTCATACATTTCTTGTACAGATTTGTTGTAAAATAAGGTTCTCCAGTCAAGAACTGCAAAAAGCTCATTCATTTTGATGTAACCTCCTTTCGGATAGTTCATCCTCATGTCCTCAGTGCCTCTACTCTCAGGAAGAATATCTTCAATGATATACTCCATCAACAACACACAGTGGTCACTCTTTCCAATTGGTGGTTCATACTAAATATTTTCAATATCCAACACATTATCTGTGAACACTAGATCAAGTAGTGATGGCTCATCCCCACCCCTGGCCCTTGTTGGTTCCATTACATGTTGGTGTAGGAAATTCCCTTGTACGCAATCTAGGAATCTTGCCCCGAATGAGTCCTCACCACTGTGTGGGTCAAGATTTATCCAATCTATCTCTTTATGATTAAAGTCTCCCATAATCAAAATCCTACATTTTTTTTCCCGTGCCATGTTAACAACTGAGTTTATGACTTCAATAGTACCTATATGACTTTCCTCATAAACTTCAAGCCTATTTTAGTTCCTTGGTGGGTTGTATACAACAGTTATTATAATGCTCTCTGACCCAGTATTTATGCGAGCAACAAGAAATTCCTTGAACTCACTTTCTATAGCCAAGTTTATTTCTTCGACTTGAATCCTTTCACTTATGAGCAGTGTTATCCCTCCACCAGTCCTCTCAGATCTTTCAACCCTTAGTATTCTGAAACCCTTAGGAAAAACTGTGACACTGTTTATGCCCTCACTCAACTTAGTCTCTGTAATTGCTACTATATCTGCCTTACTTTTGTGAATTCTATCTTTTAATTCTATTGCCTTACCAGCTAATCCATCAGCATTTGTGTATAACAATCTTAATGAGGCCCCATCCCCTGATCTTCTGTCATTATCTTCTTTATCTCCCCTTTGTCTGGAAGAACTCTGTAATGAAAATTTTTCTTCTCTTCTTCATTTCTTTCATCATTTAACCTTCTTGCCTCTTGCAACAGGTTTTTGATCTTTCCCATCTCTTCCTGTGTTCTGTAACGTCTAATGAACACTTCTTTGAATTCTTGTGTGTGATTACCTAATTGTGATTACCTAATTGTGTTTACGGGAAAGAGCCAAAAGCTCGTATCTTCCCGTCTCCTCATCGGTTCCATTTTATACTTAGTGATACTTATCATACCTGTCCTTAAAACTATGCATTGAGATAGCATTAACTACCTCCTCGCTTAGCCAATTCCAATTATCAACTACTCTTACACTGAAAAAGTATTTCCTTACATCCTGCGAAGAAGTTTTCTTACCAAGCTTCAAACTATAACCTCTAGTTCTAGAGCCAGCCATATCAAAATATCCATCCCTATCCACTCTATCATAACCATGAAGGAATTTAAAGACTGTCACCATATCCCCCCTCACTCTTCTAGCTTCGAGTGATGGTAAGTCTAATTCCCTCAGCCTCTCATCATAACTGAGATTGCGTATTTCTGGCACCAGTTTCGTGGCATGTCTTTGAACTTTTTCAAGCTTAGCTATGTGCTTTTTCAAGTGCGGATTCCAAAAGGGGGCTGCATATTCGAGTTTTGGCCTCACATAGGTTACATAAATATTTCTGAACATTTCCTTGTCCATGTGCCTGAAGGCTACCCTTACATTTGATAAGAATGCATATGCTGCCCTTACTATGCCATTTATATGTATTTCTGGAGACAAATCTGCCCGTATGTTTACTCCTAGATCTCTCTCATTTTCTGTCTCTTGAAGTTGTACTCCAGCCACCGAGTAGTCAAGCTTGGGCCTTCTTGCACTTGTACCCATTCTCATTACCTTACATTTTGAAGTATTGAATTTCATTAGCCACTTTTCTGACCACTCATGCAGATTATTTAGATCCTCCTGAAGTTCTCTACCATTGTTCTCGTTTTTTACTTTCTTCACAATCTTTGCATCATCTGCAAACATATTCATGAATGAATTTACAGACTCTGGTAGGTCATTTACATATACAAGGAACAAAAGTGGCCCTAAAACTGAACCCTGTGGAACTCCACTACTAACTCTTCTCCATTCAGACACTGAGTGTCTTACTCTAACCCTCTGTTCCCTTCCTTCTAAGTAAGTTTTTATCCATTCCAAAACATTTCCACCTATTCTAGCCATTGATTGCAGCTTCCTAATAAGTCTCCCATGTGGAACAGTGTCAAACGCTTTCTGGAAGTCTAGGAATATGCAATCTGCCCAGCCCTCTCTTTCCTGTAAGATTTGGCTTACCTCATCATAAAATTCTAATAAGTTTGTTACTGTTGATCTACCTTCTTTGAAGCCATGTTGCCTCACTGACAAAAAGTTGAAGGATTCCAAGTGAAGAGAGATATGTTTCCTTAGTAGTTTCTCCATAACTTTGCAAACTATGCTGGTCAAGGAAACTGGTCTATAGTTCAGAGCCGTATCCCTCCTTCCCTTTTTGAAGATAGGTATCACATTTGCTTGTTTCCAGCATCTTGGAATCTCCCCCGACTCCAGTGACTCCTTAAATATGATACTTAGTGCCACTGATATTGTGTTTGCGCATTTTTTAAGCACATGAGGGAATATGTCATCGGGACCTGTAGCTTTATGAACATCTAAATCCATCAGCGCTTTGCATACCTCTGTGGCTGTAAGGTTGATGTTCTCTAATACCGGCCCTTGAGCTTCTATCACTGCAATCTGAGGGGGTGGGGTATTTTCTACTGTAAATACTGACTGAAACTCCTTGTTCAATTCTTTGCAGATCTCTTCATCCGTCTCAGTGATGCTTCCATCCGCTCTCTTTAGCCTTAAAACCTGTTCTTTTACCTTCAGTTTTCCTCTGATAAAGCTGTGGAAAAGCTTGGGATTTTCTTTAGCCTTCCTGGTGATGTCCCTCTCATAGTCTCTCTCTGCCTCTCTCCTTTTACTTAGGTAGTCATTTCTTGCTCTTTTGTAGGTTTGCCAGGCATTTATGTTTTTTCTCCTCCTATACCTTTTCCAGCATTTGTCTCTCCACTCCTTAGCTCCTTAGCTCTTTTACACCCATATGTGTGTGTGTGTGTGTGTGTGTGTGTGTGTGTGTGTGTGTGTGTGTGTGTGTGTGTGTGTGTGTGTGCGTCTGTCTGTGTGTGTGTGTGTGTGTGTGTGTGTGTGTGTGTGTGTGTGTATAATAGATGTAAAACAATGACTAATTAAATAAACAATAAATAAACAAATCTATATACGAGAATACATAAGAAATTATATGGATCCATTAATAAACTATACATATAAATAAAGACATCGTACATTGCTTCGTAACGATACTAAAAGTGCTGTAAAGACGGCCATTTATATTCGCGCACGTCTAATAACTCCCTCGGAGAAAAACTAGTTGTTTATGCTTGCAAAACTTCTTATGCAACAAGCATCGTGTCTGGGAATATCCCACTGAAAAGTTAGATCATTGTTCTTGGCACTTGCTGCTAAAAATAGAGCCAAGCTCGTTTTGTTGTTGTGTGTTAATAATTATTATAATAATAATAATAATAATAATAATAATAATAATAATAATAATAATAATAAATAATAATAATAATAATAAGAATAAATAATAATAATAATAATAATAATAATAATAATAATAATAATAATAATAATTATAATGATATTATCATTATTATTATCTTTATTATTATTGTTATTATTATTATTATTATTATTATTATTATTATTATTATTATTATTATTATTATTATTATTATTATTCTTGCTGTTGATCTTGATATTGTTAAAACACCAACAGGACTACTACTACTACTACTACTACTACTACTACTACTACCACTACTACCACTACTACTACTATTACTACTACTACTACTATTAACAATGACATAATAATAATAATAGTAATAATAATAATAATAATAATAATAATAATAATAATAATAATAATAATAATAATAATAATAATAATAGATAATAACCGTCACTTAACCGTCAGTAATAATGACCCTAAAAGACCGAATATGCACTAAAAATATTTAACCTGGGGATGGGAAGCCAAGAAAACATATATAAAACTCTCGTTTAATTATCTGTTAATTAAAGCTCAGACTTTGATACGGGTAAACTTGGTTCTCCAGCAATTCAAATATCAATAATGAATATCCAATTAACAACATAAATATATAGAATAAACATAATCTATCTAATTAGCCTTTAAAATTTTGCTTCACTCAGTGCTAAATCATCCATCCTTCTTTTCACAAACCTGCTCTTTTACACACCCTTTCCACAATGAGGCACAAAAAGGCTTAAAAGTTGTTACTTCCTAAATTAGAAAAATGGGGATCGCGGTAGCGCAATGGATAGAACTCTCGACTTGCGAAGTGACATACCCGTGTTCGAGCCCACATAGGGGCGTTACGATGGGCATCCAGTCTTGATTCCCCAGCTAATGTTTGTCTATGTTGCCCGAAAGGGGAATAATAATAATGGATTGGATTCGGTTTTACGTCACGGACTCCCTTTTCTACTAAGGGCTAGGACGGTTTCCTTCTTGCGAAGGACTTGTTTTGGCAAATGTAATCGTTATCCTGAGTGTATGCCCTTACTAATAATAAAAAGCAAACTAATACAACAAACAACAACAATGTCAAAACAAACAATCAGTATATTTAGTAATGGTATCTTCGTGGGATACCATGAATACTCTGACCCTCAAAATCCCTGTGAGCTAGTCTTTCCAAGCGTCTCTTTGCTTGCATCTGCCAAGGCCAGTCGAAAGAACAGGAAGAGATATAGACACACACACACACAAAGAGAGAGAGAGAGAGAGAGGAGAGAGAGAGAGAGAGAGAGAGAGAGAGAGAGAGAGAGAGAGAGAGAGAGAGAGAGAGAGAGAGAGAGAGAGAATACTATCAACAAATAAATATAAAGAAATGAAGTTATTTAGATAGATAATATAAGTACAGAAAACGGTGACACGTGAGATAGGAAGAAGGGAAAGATAATTTATTTTGTTTCTTTAGAGATATTTAGTTATATATTATCTCTATCTATTGACTAGCAGATATGTGTATCTCTCTCTCTCTCTCTCTCTCTCTCTCTCTCTCTCTCTCTCTCTCGTAATATATATATATATATATATATATATATATATATATATATATATATATATATATATATATATATATATATATATATATATATATATATATATATATATATAGTGTGTGTGTGTGTGTGTGTGTGTGTGTGTGTGTGTGTGTGTGTGTGTGTGATTACCTAATTGTGATTACCTAATTGTGTTTACGGGAAAGAGCCCAAAGCTCGTATCTTCCCGTCTCCTCATCGGTTCCATTTTATACTTAGTGATACTTATCATACCTGTCCTTAAAACTATGGATTGAGATAGCATTAACTACCTCCTCGCTTAGCGAATTCCACTTATCAACTACTCTTACACTGAAAAAGTATTTCCTTACATCCTGCGAAGAAGTTTTCTTACGAAGCTTCAAACTATGACCTCTAGTTCTAGAGCCAGCCATATCAAAATATCCATCCCTATCCACTCTATCATAACCATGAAGGAATTTAAAGACTGTCACCATATCCCCCCTCACTCTTCTAGCTTCGAGTGATGGTAAGTCTAATTCCCTCAGCCTCTCATCATAACTGAGATTGCGTATTTCTGGCACCAGTTTCGTGGCATGTCTTTGAACTTTTTCAAGCTTAGCTATGTGCTTTTTCAAGTGCGGATTCCAAAAGGGGGCTGCATATTTGAGGTTTGGCCTCACATAGGTTACATAAATATTTCTGAACATTTCCTTGTCCATGTGCCTGAAGGCTACCCTTACATTTGATAAGAATGCATATGCTGCCCTTACTATGCCATTTATATGTATTTCTGGAGACAAATCTGCCAGTATGTTTACTCCTAGATCTCTCTCATTTTCTGTCTCTTGAAGTTGTACTCCAGCCACCGAGTAGTCAAGCTTGGGCCTTCTTGCACTTGTACCCATTCTCATTACCTTACATTTTGAAGTACTGAATTTCATTAGCCACTTTTCTGACCACTCATGCAGATTATTTAGATCCTCCTGAAGTTCTCTACCATTGTTCTCGTTTTTTACTTTCTTCACAATCTTTGCATCATCTGCAAACATATTCATGAATGAATTTACACACTCTGGTAGGTCATTTACATATACAAGGAACAAAAGTGGCCCTAAAACTGAACCCTGTGGAACTCCACTACTAACTCTTCTCCATTCAGACACTGAGTGTCTTACTCTAACCCTCTGTTCCCTTCC
>JAXCGZ010007662.1:110000-112500 GCA_037179515.1 Halocaridina rubra
TATAAATATATATATATATATATATATATATATATATATAACCAAATTAGCACATTACATATGTGAAAACATGAATGATTCATATATATATATATATATATATATATATATATATATATATATATATATATATATATGTATATATATATAATATATATACATATATATATGTATATATATATATATATATATATATATATATATATATATATATATATATATATATATGAGAGAGAGAGAGAGAGAGAGAGAGAGAGAGAGAGAGAGAGAGAGAGAGAGAGAGAGAGAGAGAGATGAAATACTCGTACCTTTCAAACTAAATGAGATACTAAAGCTATACCTTACCAGGCACATAAAACTAGACACATCAATGAATACAAGATATAAAAAAAATAAAACTTGTTTAGAGAAAGGCAGTTAGAGAGGGGGGGGGTGTACAGAGCAGTAGGTAGAGAATAATATAATAAGGCTAGGAAGGAGTGTCTAACTGTATAAAGAACTAGTGAATATTTGTTAGTTGACTCCGAAAGTCCTTCCTCCTCATTCCTCTCTTCAATACTTCCTTTTTTGCTGTGCTCTGTGTAGCTTCTAAGTACTAATATGTGTTAAGTAATTAGTTTAGTATATCCGCAACTCCTAGAAAGCTGATTAAAATCCCCAAAGCATAAATGTAACCTGCTCGTCATGGCTGGTTTTCCCCACTTCCAGAGATGCGAGTAAGCTTCTCGTTTTGAGACTGGGAGTCCCGCCTGGAACATGGAAGGGTTGGGTATATCAGCATAGCGACATTCCTCTCTATGTGTTACTCCCTGCTCTAAGCTTGAGAAGAGAGGAGCTCGGTTCTAGCTTCTCCGGATATATTTTCTCGTGGATTTTAGTCTTTTTTTTTCTACTTGTATTTTTATAAGTTGCAGTAAACATTTAAGAAAAACAGTTTGCCCCAGTGATCCCTGTGAGTAAAGAGATTATTGATGTGTTTGATGCATTATATTTGAAGTTGTGCACGAAGTTCTGTTTTAGTGATAACTTTGTATGATATCGGTGATGTTACTTGGTGTTACATAAAACTTTTATGATATTAATATAGTTAATTTTGCTTAGTCAAAAGATTGATTTTTACTCATATTATGGTGAATTCTACCATTAGAAATTATTAGGCAAAAAGTAATAAGTAACATCATATATATTTACTAATTGTGTACCTGGTGTCACAATCATAAAAAAAAGCCAAATATATATATTATGAAAGAACATACTATAGGACATCAAATGCACATAATCAAAATAGCTATATAAAAATAGTATATGAAGATTCCCTTAGTGTACACCATACAAGTGTTCAATAATGAAAAATAAAATAATATACATTTAACAAGTATTAATATATCATTCGTTGATTCTACGTAATTTACACTTATGATTGGTCTTATCTTTTTTTTTTTTTTTTTTAGTAAAAAACTAGAAAAGGATACGTGTTAAAAAGTAAACCGCCACTATAGAAGAAGGACACAGAAACCAGTTTTTTAGCATTGACGAAAATTAGGAATCTCTTTTTATATTTGCCAGAGCTTGTCCAAGGTCAACCAGCAGAAAGATTTCCTACTGAAAAGCGACACCCATTTAGTTGTGCATGTACAGGGTGGGCCGAAAGTCATAATTTTACTTTTTTATGATTTTCAATCCTCTGGGTGAGGGATTACCACGCTGAATACAGTACCTCAAATTGCGTTGGTATTAAAGAGTAACGATCTTAAGGAAGGATCTCAGCTAGGTAATCCGTCACCTAGGGGGTGGAAAAC
Source organism: Halocaridina rubra (assembly GCA_037179515.1). Classification (NCBI taxonomy): domain Eukaryota; kingdom Metazoa; phylum Arthropoda; class Malacostraca; order Decapoda; family Atyidae; genus Halocaridina; species Halocaridina rubra. The sequence continues at coordinate 111,800 of JAXCGZ010007662.1, forward strand.
AAACTTAAAAACTGTGTATTTTGGCTCACCCTGCATTTTTTTTTTTACATATCAAAACAGGAAATATATCTCTTCTGTCTTCCTTTGAGCCATGTATCAATTTTATTATGTTGTAATCACAAACTTGAATTATATATTGTTCATTTTTATTTTTGTCTTGGGAAATCTCTCTCTCTCTCTCTCTCTCTCTCTCTCTCTCTCTCTCTCTCTCTCTCTCTCTCTCTCTCTCTCTCTCTCTCTCTCTCTCTCTCTCTCTCTCTCTCTATATATATATATATATATATATATATATATATATATATATATATATATATATATATATATGTGTGTGTGTGTGTGTGTGTGTGTGTGTGTGTGTGTGTGTGTGTGTGATTACCTAATTGTGATTACCTAATTGTGTTTACGGGAAAGAGCCCAACGCTCGTATCTTCCCGTCTCCTGATCGGTTCCATTTTAGACTTAGTGATACTTATCATACCTGTCCTTAAAACTATGGATTGAGATAGCATTAACTACCTCCTCGCTTAGCGAATTCCAATTATCAACTACTCTTACACTGAAAAAGTATTTCCTTACATCCTGCGAAGAAGTTTTCTTACGAAGCTTCAAACTGTGACCTCTAGTTCTAGAGCCAGCCATATCAAAATATCCATCCCTATCCACTCTATCATAACCATGAAGGAATTTAGAGACTGTCACCA
>JAXCGZ010007662.1:117500-120000 GCA_037179515.1 Halocaridina rubra
TATTATTATTATTATTATTATTATTATTATTATTATATCAATAATAGCAACAGTAGAGGTAAAAGTAAAATATTGTTTTCATGGTTTCAGAATTCATGTTTCTTCCTATAATCTTTATTTTTTTGAAAGAGCAATAAGTTTTGTATTCTTTAAAAAAGCTAAAAGAGAGACATCAATAATAAAATCTTAATTTATATTAACTGTGATATCTATTTCTGTTTTGTCAGATTCGGTATGGGGAGACATCGCCAATTTATAACTTCCCTGGCTTTAGGAGCTCTAGTAGTCAATGCGGTATCCACTCTTGCAAGCTCACCTCTGAAACCCTATTTGCCCAGGAGTACTTTCATCATACGCGACATGAGGTTTGCACCAGCAATCTCCCCTCAGAGATCTTCGATATTTCAGAATACCCCTCAGCAACAAACAGGTTTGTCACCTCAGAGTTCGTTCTCACCTTCTCGGCTGAACCCCTCTCGAACGCAGTCACAAGGTGTTACACAACGGCCACAACAAGCACACGTGCCAGCTAGCAGACCCACAGGCCCTGGAACTCCTTTCCAACAACAAGATGTTTCTGCACAGAAACCACACGTACCTCCTCAAATGCATTTGAGCGTGACTCCAAATCAACAGCCATCAAGAGAGTCTCAAGGGTCAGGAAATTACCAACCAGTAATCAATGGGGGTAGAGATGATCACAGATTCACTACTCCTTTCCGTCCCATTGTCCATCGTCAGTCACCAACACTATATCAGACTAGTCCAAGAACTCCTCTGAATCAGAACACCTTGAGGCAGGCACCTGAACTGCTAGGAAACACTATCGCAAAACCTGCTCGTAGACATCACACGTGTGGAGTTCTGCCACCTTCTGGAGACTGTAGAGCAGCCTTCCCAAGGTAAATATATCATGTCGTTACCATCTACTAACATAATCATTATTCTGTCCTCCATTGTTCCCTCCATTTAGTGCATTCGATAAAAAAATCCGTCAAACTTGGATGGTGATCTAGACTAATATATTCTGTATTATGCATTTCGGTGTGTAATTATTTGCTAGGATTCTATTTCAATATTGGTTGATTATATTTGTATATGTAGATGTAATTGTCTACGTAATTCTTTTTGCAATTTACAAATTCAGTGTTGATATTGCGGAGATCTAAATTTAAATCTTTGATAATTAAAAAACACATTAACATATGTGAAAACATGAATCATACTTTACCACCGGGACTTCGAACCTGAGATACATAATTACTGTGCCAAGGCGCTACCAACTACCCCATTGAAGGTCTAAAGGAAGAAGAAAGCCTCAAAACTAACTGCTAGGAATGAATTAATTCTCTCTGAATGCGTGTTTGTTCAAATTACAGCTTATTTCCCACCTCACTCGTGGCTTCGTTTTTTGCATTTAATTAAAATTCCATGCTATATAGGCTTCAATACTATTCAAATAAACACATTAACATATGTGAAAATATGAATCATATTTTAACCCTAACCGATACTCGAGCCTAAGACACATAATTACTGTGCCAAGGCACTACCAACTGCACCACTGAAGAAGCTAAAAAAAACGGCATTGAGAAAGACTTTGTTCAATTCTAGCAAAGAAGTTAGCTTTGGGGTTTGCTTCTTCGTTTAGAGCTTCACTGGTGTAGTTGGTAGCGCCTTGACACAGCAAATATGTCTTAGGTTCGAGTCCCGGTCAGGGATAAACTATTATTCATGTTTTCACTATGATAGCGTGTTTATTTTATTATTATTGATGCCTATATAGCATGGGATTTGAATTATATTAAAAAAAACAAGTCACGAGAGGTTGCGAAGAAGATTTAATATGAACAAAAAAAAAAACATTCAGAAAGAATGCATTTATTCCTAGCAAAACAGTTAGCTTTGAGGTATGCTTCTCCTTTTAGACCTTTAGTGGTGTGGTTGGTAGCGCCTTGGAACAGAAATTATGTGTCTTAGGTTCCAATCTCGGTCAGGGGTAAAATATGATTTCATGTTTTCACATATAGTGCTGTGTTTTATTGTTACTGATGCCTATATAGCATGGGATTTGAATGAAATGCAAAAACGAAACCATGAGAGGTTGAGAAGAATCTGTAATATGAATAAAAAAGCATTCAGAAAGAATGCGAGTCCCGGTCAGGGGTTAAATATGATTCATAAATCTTTGATATTAATTGCTATCATATGCTACAGGAATTTAGATAATTCGCTACAAGCTATTCAACTTTGAAAATTGCATTTTAAAACTGCAAGGGAATTGTAGACCAGTAATAAACCAACAACAGTGAGTGCAGATACTTAGCTTTGTTTAATACACTGTTAACTTGAAATTCTTTTAAACTGGTAAGATTGAGTTAGGAATAAATCATTATAAAATTTAACCTTAATGTTTTGCTAAAGCAATGCAATTTTATAACTATTGTGCAAATTATATATAATGCAATTTTTTATTTTTTTTTACCCAACGTAGATACTA
>JAXCGZ010007662.1:132500-141003 GCA_037179515.1 Halocaridina rubra
AAGATGCTGGAAACAAGCAAATGTGATACCTATCTTCAAAAAGGGAAGGAGGGATACGGCTCTGAACTATAGACCAGTTTCCTTGACCAGCATAGTTTGCAAAGTTATGGAGAAACTACTAAGGAAACATATCTCTCTTCACTTGGAATCCTTCAACTTTTTGTCAGTGAGGCAACATGGCTTCAGAGAAGGTAGATCAACAGTAACAAACTTATTAGAATTTTATGATGAGGTAAGCCAAATCTTACAGGAAAGAGAGGGCTGGGCAGATTGCATATTCCTAGACTTCCAGAAAGCGTTTGACACTGTTCCACATGGGAGACTTATTAGGAAGCTGCAATCAATGGCTAGAATAGGTGGAAATGTTTTGGAATGGATAAAAACTTACTTAGAAGGAAGGGAACAGAGGGTTAGAGTAAGACACTCAGTGTCTGAATGGAGAAGAGTTAGTAGTGGAGTTCCACAGGGTTTAGTTTTAGGGCCACTTTTGTTCCTTGTATATGTAAATGACCTACCAGAGTCTGTAAATTCATTCATGAATATGTTTGCAGATGATGCAAAGATTGTGAAGAAAGTAAAAAACGAGAACAATGGTAGAGAACTTCAGGAGGATCTAAATAATCTGCATGAGTGGTCAGAAAAGTGGCTAATGAAATTCAATACTTCAAAATGTAAGGTAATGAGAATGGGTACAAGTGCAAGAAGGTCCAAGCTTGACTACTCGGTGGCTGGAGTACAACTTCAAGAGACAGAAAATGAGAGAGATCTAGGAGTAAACATACTGGCAGATTTGTCTCCAGAAATACATATAAATGGCATAGTAAGGGCAGCATATGCATTCTTATCAAATGTAAGGGTAGCCTTCAGGCACATGGACAAGGAAATGTTCAGAAATATTTATGTAACCTATGTGAGGCCAAAACTCGAATATGCAGCCCCCTTTTGGAATCCGCACTTGAAAAAGCACATAGCTAAGCTTGAAAAAGTTCAAAGACATGCCACGAAACTGGTGCCAGAAATACGCAATCTCAGTTATGATGAGAGGCTGAGGGAATTAGACTTACCATCACTCGAAGCTAGAAGAGTGAGGGGGGGATATGGTGACAGTCTTTAAATTCCTTCATGGTTATGATAGAGTGGATAGGGATCGATATTTTGATATGGCTGGCTCTAGAACTAGAGGTCATAGTTTGAAGCTTCGTAAGAAAACTTGTTTGCAGGATGTAAGGAAATACTTTTTCAGTGTAAGAGTAGTTGATAATTGGAATTCGCTAAGCGAGGAAGTAGTTAATGCTATCTCAATCCATAGTTTTAAGGACAGGTATGATAAGTATCACTAAGTCTAAAATGGAACCGATGAGGAGACGGGAAGATACGAGCTTTGGGCTCTTTCCCGTAAACACAATTAGGTAATCACAATAGCTATGAGCTGTTGCTCAGTTGCTCTTCGTTCCTTATTGAATATATGGAAGAGTGGGTCCATAAATTTGCTCTTGGGAATGAGCCCTATTTTCGTAATTCAATGTCTCTTGGTGAGTTTCATTTTTTATGCACTAGCACTTATCAGATATGTCCTACTGGTATGAATGCATTTAGCATGTACTATTTCCTCACTCATCGAATTCCAAATATCAACTATTCTTAAAAAAAAAAAAGTGCTGCCTTACATTCTGCAAAGATATTTTCTTACGAAGGTTCGAACTGTGACCTCTTGCTTTAGAGCCACCCTAATCAAATTATCACCCATACCCACTCTGACTAAACCATGAAGGCATCTCAAAACTTATCCCCTTGTTCGTTTTAGCTTCGCGTGATGGTAAGTCTAACTCCTTCAGCCATTCCTCATATCTGAGATTACCTCTCTCTGTCACCAGCTTTGTAGCATGTGCATAGCCACAACTGTAATATATTTTTGTAATACGTTTGTAATATTTTGTCAATAAACTATATATATATATATATATATATATATATATATATATATATATATATATATATATATATATATATATATATATATATATATATATATATATATATATATGTACGCATATCTTTTTCCCTGTGTGTTGTCATATCGACGGGTTGAACAGCCTTTCAGCATATTCCCTCAAAATGTAACCATTAAAATATATCAAAAACACAAACAAACAAAAACATGGACACAGATTTAATCTTTGTCAGCTTTTCCGACGGGAACATGAATGGAAACTTGAAAACATATATAAGACAAATTGCTGTTTTCCGTATAACTTTCGCAACTTTGCTTATATATTGCGAATAAACATCTTGGATTATATATTTGTATTTCTTTCCTATGTATCTTTCAAATCATTTTACGATAATATGAGAAACATCATTTAAATATACTTATTAACATCTAGACATAAAAAATATCAGATTATAGTAGAATGTTCAAATAATCATTCATCATTTACAAATCTTTTTTTTTATCTCTCTCTCTCTTTGCATTCTCTGAAGTAATACAAACATTTCTAATCTATAACATAGGTAAGTAAATAAAAATAAAAAACTACTAAATGTACTGCACAAATATGGTGCTCCTTTTTTTTTTTTAATAAACTTTCTCGAGTCTTACCTTAATCGTAACAGTTCCTCAGATGTCTAAATCCTTAAGCCGAATGAGGAGGAAGGATTAAGCAATCCTTCAACTCTAGAGATAATATGGTCACCTGACTGCTAGCTGCATGAGAGAGAGAGAGAGAGAGAGAGAGAGAGAGAGAGAGAGAGAGAGAGAGAGAGAGAGAGAGAGAGTACACCTATGGCATAATAACGATGTAAGAGATGAGAAGTAGCGCTGTAAGATTTGATGCCACAGAAATTATTCCTTTTAGCATGCTACTTGAAATTTTGTTCATGAAATTTTAAATCTGATAAATACCATGTTCCAAAAAATCAGTTATTAATTCAAGATACTATAAAGGATTATAATATTTGCGTGATCTAAACTATTGGTCACGTGTCTTGAAAAGTTTAGCTTCAATCAATGCGCAGTTTCTTACACTTATTTACTCATTCTGTACAGGAATCCTTTACTTTACGCCCATGCTTCTCAATAAAACAGGTAACACTATTCTTTGTGTTTTGCTTTACGCTTGTATAATATATATATATATATATATATATATATATATATATATATATATATATATATATATATATATATATATATATATATATATATATATATATATATATATATATATATATATATATATATATATATATATATATATATATATATATATATATATATATATATATATATATATATATATATATATATATATATATATATATATATATATATATATATATATATATATATATATATATATATATATATATATATATATATATATATATATATATATATATATATATATATATATATATATATATATATATATATATATATATATATATATATATATATATATATATATATATATATATATATATATATATATATATATATATATATATATATATATATATATATATATATATATATATATATATATATATATATATATATATATATATAAATAATGGAATTTATTAGCGCAGCCTTTCCACATATGTAAAATGCAAATAATAATTTTACCCAAGGTAAAACACCATTTTTACGTAGTCACAATTATTCCCCATTCAAATGGGGGCGGACACAAGCAAGATGTAGATTGGGGATTAGGACTGGATGGCCTTCCTAACGCGCAGTAAAAGGATCGGAGACACATTATATTATATATTAACATCATTCCTAACATATTCTACTTCAACATGCTGGAAGCACTCATGAATTTTTGGGAGTGACTAGAGAAATATTAACGTATCTAGTTTCTAAAATTAAAACTGTGTGTGTCAATTCACTATATTCAATTGAATTTCGAGGCCATATGACTGTGTGTTCCTACTTTAAACTTTACAATTTACATTAACAGTGTCTAAAATTGTTTCACACACAGGTCGATATTGTAAAGATGAGTAGCCCCCAGAACCTCTATGTAAAGTTAACTAACCCCGTAAATTGTTAGGTTAGGTTAGGTGTTTTGCCTTGTATAAATGGATAATCCTCGAGCACCCTTGGCTTACTATACAAACTTCTAAATTTTCCTAATAATTTGCGTGGAAATGCAGGTCTTGACTGCTAAATATTATCCGACTCGGATACAAGTGGTGAAAGTTTTAGCTAAGTAACATCTTTTAGTATTCATTCCATGTTGTTGACACTCTTCTCTATGGTATACGGTATTATGTCCTTTCATTGTACTACTTTCGGTTGCATTACCATTCATAATGATGCATTGGTAAATATCAAGCGGCTATTATCGATATATATATATATCTATATCTATATATATCTATATATATATATATATATATATATATATATATATATATATATATATATATATATATATATATATATATATATAATCGCTACAAATAAAACTAAAATACTATGATACAAGAGAAAACAAAGCACTACAGTCAAGTAGATATTCTTTAGTATTTACAATTTACATGATATTTCTGTCATTCACCATCAAATCTATGAATCTTCAGTCTGAAATTTATATTCAGCAGTTGTATATTGTTATGCTTTGCATCTAAATAACTATCAAGAGAATCTAACCAATATGCTGAGACTTGTTATTGAGAATAAAGTAAAGGGAGGTTTGGGTAGCGAAGTGGTTAGAACGCTCATCTTGGTAGGTGATAGACCTAAGATCGAGCCTACTGCGGTGCATTAGGAAGGGCACTCAGGTTTAAATCCCCTGCTCAAACTTGTCTATGTCCATCTCCATAAAGGGGATTAATAATAAAAAAAAAAAGTAAAGCATGTATAAGGAGGGTTTACAATATATTATTCCCACCCATATGGCAACCAAGTTCCACTCACATAGTCAACACAATCTACATCGATAATTCTCAGCAGGGTCTGTTTAAGATGTAATGACAAAACTTTGAATGAAGTGTTTAGCAGCTATCTTTAAAGTCAGTTTCACAAAACAAATCTAATTCAATAACTCATTACCTCAAGGGAATGTCATAACAAAATACAGATCATAAGAATAAGAAATGTTCTGCAAAACAGTCCGTTAATAAATTAAAAAAGCTAAACTCTAATGCTTTAATAAATATTCATATCATACATCTGTCCTTGGTAGATGAGTAATTGGTATGGAACTTCTATTGTTTTGGTTATATGCGGCGGTTTAATAAAGCAACGGGGTAAATCATCTACAGCTGTCGGGTATCAGAGCAGATGATCCTTCATGCTTACCCCGTGGATGCTCCAAGCAGTGTGGTGGGAGGGAATTGTGGCAACCCTTTATCTCCAGGGAACTTAGAGGAGTGAAGGAGTAAGCGATCTTCGTAATTTTGCAGCAAAAAGTAATACCATAAGTATCTATATACAAAGAATTCACCTATGGTGCATTTACATGTAAGCAAGCCACTTATCAAAGTTGGAGCTCATACGGATGCTTGTAAACCATTATATTTCGCAAAAAAATTTGATGGAAATGCCAAGTAAGTTTTCTGTAGTCAGTGATTATGCTAATTTATATATGAAGTAAGGTCACAAGATACATGCATAATACTGTACAAGGCAGTAGAGATTTGAGTGTTACAAATAAATTTCAATGTGTAAACTTCAAAGAAATAGTCTTCTCTTGCAGTATCAACAGTTGCAATAAAGAAGTAACGGACTGGGCCCACCCACGAAATGGAGTATTTGTTACATACAGTATTTGATTGAAAAATCAGATTCAGAAACACACTTCTTTAAGCCTTTTGCAGTTTAGACGAAGGCTGACAGTCTATTTCAGACACCGAAGGAGTGAGCCCGGGGAGACTACCCCATAGACATTGTGGCAAGTACTGATTGGTTATGCACTGTTATGCATTTACTTGCACAATATGAAATTATTTTTTTAAATTAAAATTTTTCTTTTTATTTCCTTACTGTTATGTAAAACCTTTACAGGTAAAGAAGATTGCAATAATTATTATAATATTAAACTACAGCTTAATTACATTTCATGTAATGACTTCAACCTTTTAAACTTTTTTTTTTAGCGTTTGTATAACCTTAACAGGTACAAAAAAACTCACTCCTATAATTATTATGTAACACTCCACTGTACGCATTGAATGCTCTTTTCTATCTTCAAACTCTGAATTTTTGTTTTGCTTTTATGTAAAACATTTATATGTAATAGGAACAATAATAATCATGCAATGTCCTTTACACTTCTCTGAAACATTGCAACTTTTTCAAACTTTTTGTATTTTCTTATTTACTTTCATGTAAAATATTAACAGGGAACAGAAGCGCTGTACTGAACCATACACTGAAGAATTGCAGCCTTTTCACCTTTCTTAGAACAAACACAAACTAAATAGAAGCAGGATTACTATCAACATTGTCCTCCGTTTATATATCAGGCTCACTCTATACAATAGCATAAAGGCTTGACAGAAACTCTTCACAAGGAGATGGTGACATTTTTTTGGAATAACTCTAAGGTGATTTGCTTTGCTTGCTTCTTGTTTCCACTATAGTTTTTTATATTTATAAATATAAAATACACGTGTCATGCAAAGACTGGAAAATGTTCAGTATTAGGTTCCATGTCTTCAACGCACTTAAACTGTTCAGATTTGCAAAAATGGCTAGCTAAACCTTCCATGCTGAAACTTTTCTGCATTGCTTTTCCTCGACAACTTACTTTTCTCATGGCATTTTCTTCATCTATATACTCCTGTTCCAGTTTCAGCTCCTGTGTCAGTTTCAGATCCTGTTTCACTTTAGCTCCTGATCTAGTTTCAGCAACTTATCATTTCTTAATTTCATAAAGAACTACTTCAAGAACCTCTTCAATGTATTCATCATTACCTCCAAATTAGAGTAATTTGCCAAATCATCACGAGCAATCTGAATTCTCTATGCTTTCTAATCACTGGCTAATCCTCTAAAATCGTGGACTCTTTGGTGACATTTTCAACTGTCATTCATGCATTGTTTGGTGACAACAATCCAAAGCCAAAACATGGTTATCGATGCAGTGGTATGAACTGTATTGCGTCCAGAATATCATCTGTTCTCTAGTACCATCTGTTGTGAAAATTGTAACACCGCAGGTCCTCCTCAAGTTAAGAGGTTTCGCACGTAGCAATAATTTCTTGATCCATAAGTTGGATCTTGGAGAATAAGTTAGGAGAGAGAAGTACTGCTTTAATATTGATATGCAGTTCACTATTAAGAGGAAAATCCAGGAACATTTTTCAGAATGACTTTGAAAGCATTTTTCCAAAACATAGCACAAAATAATAGGGCATCTTGAAAAAGTTATTAAAGACAGCTATGACTTTATTTCTCCGGTAATAGACACTGTATGCTTATTATGTTTTTGAAAATCCAGAGGTTTTCACTGCACAAAATCGACAGTGGCCTTTAACTTAAACCCTGCAGTGTCGTCTCTAACGTCACTGTAATCTTCTCTTTATAAACTTTATTTGGATCAAGGCTTTTTAAAAGCATGTGTTTCCAAACATAAAATTTCATCCATATTAAACTCTCCACTCACCTTTATACTGCATAAGGAAAAGCGCTGTTTGAAGCACTCGATTCATTGAGAGCTAGTACCAAATTCAACATTGTAGTATAGTTCTGTTTTTTCTTTGACCCTATCATATACACTCTTTGCCTCGGCAGAAATAGTCATGGTGCAGCTGGAGATTTGCCTTTGGGGTTAACCCTCAATCCAAGTCAATAATAGTTCCATAATGTACATGGATCAGTCTCTCTTGTTCATTAGACTTGTGACCTTTAGCAAGACTAACCTCTTACAACCTAACAAACTTTCTCCTTATTCCTTTGGATAGCCATGAGCATAGCGTGGAGATGGTGCAACGTCCACAAAGTACTCTTCTATTTTTTCAAGCTTCATTCTGTTTTTATGCATTTTTATGTCAATCAACAATAGCTTTCCTTACAATAGGCAGCATTATCACTGTTATGAGGGGATTGTGGAACCATGATGCACTAGCTATCACAGGATAAATCTGTAAATTAAAGGAACAGAATAGATACATACATACTAATGCACTTTCAGACTTGAGTAGCAATGACTAAACCAAAGGAACATGAGAATGACATGCAGTGAAATTCAAACCAAAGTAAGGTATACCTCGGATTACATCGTTTCGAGTTAAGTCGTGCTCGATTATGTCGGTTTTCAAAAAAATATATGGAAAAATAAAAAAAAAATAAAAAATAAAGTTTACGTCATTATAATCAACTTTACGTCTGTCTGCTACAAATATTGGAATCATAATATCACTAGAAAACCATTAAAAGCGCATGAAATCATGTTACTGTACAATAAATAAAAACAAAAGCACATAAAATCATGTTATTGTACAATAAATAAGAATAATAGCATATAAAATCTTATTAAAATATGTACAG
>JAXCGZ010007663.1:0-2500 GCA_037179515.1 Halocaridina rubra
CGTGTGTGTGTTTGTATGTATATGCACACATATTACTGTACCCTTATCGTGAATAATACGGGTATAATACAGGGAGATATTTTTACAGTGAGTACATGCATGTATATACTGCATATAAGTGTGACTGAATCTTTGTGTAAACTTCCTTGTACCAATAGTAATTAAACAACAATAATAGCAACAGCAATGTCATTAATTATTAGACATAATTAAAATATGAAGAAAAGATTGTGTCTGCTCTACGGTACCCTATCCCTCACAGTCGGCCTTTACGATACACAAGGAACAGAGCACTTGCAGGCATACTATATCGATTCACCCGCATTTCGTGAATAATTGTTATATACAGTATATATATATATATATATATATATATATATATATATATATATATATATATATATATATATATATATATATATATATATATATATACATATATATATATATATATATATATATATATATATATATATATATATATATATATATATATATATATATATATATATATATATATATATATATATATATATGTAAACTCATTTTTATTCTTTTCAACCCCATTTTCTTTTACCATTTTTATCAATGTTATTTATTCCATTCTTTCATAAAAAAAAACATCTTTTCGTGGTTCGATCGACTAAGCTTTTTTTTTTTTTTTTTTTTTTTTTTTTTTTTTTTTTTTTTTTTTTTTTTTTACCTCGCCGCTTTCCGTGTGACTGAGGTTTGAATGTAGTTGCAGCTATTTTGCAACGTACAAAAACATTCATTTCTAAAAGCCGCTTTGGGTTTACATGTCCGTAAACAACAGGTTGGTTCCGGATTTAGGAATTGTGTAAGTGAATAAATGAATATTATAAATAAAGGAATATAGATAAAGAAAATAGATGTAAATCTCTCTTTAAATCTGCAAATATATTAATAATTCTCTCAGTAATTAAGTGTTGGTAAATAAAAGAAAATTTACTATGTCTTCTTCGTGAGCTGTTTCAGCCCAGCTTCATACGGGGTCGCTGTTTTTGATGCGCCTTCTCCACCCGCCTCTGTCGCCTGTCATGTTGGTATCCAGGCCCTTCTCTTTCATATCCACTCCTATGCAAACTTTTCACTTGTCTTGGATCTTCCTCTCCTTCTCCTTAAAATGTATTTCCATTAAATAGATAAATAAATAAATAAATCGGAAACAAAAGTATGAATCTAGTATAAAGTTGTATACAGTACTGTATTTCCGGATTTACGAATATCCAAGTATTAGTATATTGATAAATGAGGATTTATGATTGAATACGTCACGGACTCCCTTTTCTACTAAGGGCTAGAACGGTGTTCTCCTCCGAAGGACTTTGATTTTTGCAAGTGTGACCATTACCCTGAGTGAATGCACTTTCTAACCTCAGACCGTGGCAGGCCACGAACTTTCGACCTGACGATTCAAGTCGCGAGGTTTCCACTCGGCCACAGTGGCCCCAGCAAAAGAAAAATAATAATAGAAATATATAAACATTTATAAATACGCAATTAATAATAAATATCCCAATTTGATATATTATCTTAATGTTCAATTTGAAAATGTAAACACTTTTCTTTCACAGTTGCAAATAAAGAGACAATACTGAGAGGAAAAGAGCCTAAGTATCATTGTTATCTGATCAGATCTTATTATCCACTCCGAATCCAGGTATAAGTCACAGAAAACTAAGAAAACAAAGTCTATCCACACTTTATCTAACCTAACCTATGAATTTAAGCTTGACTTTTTTTCCCTATGACTAAGGCCCGATTTCTTAAACAGTTAACTTACTTTTTGTCTGATGAAAACAAAGGCTGTAAAATTAATAATTGATTATTCAATGTATAATTATTTATTTGATGATTCAAGTTGTATAATTAAAAACTTGATTTTCAATGCATAACTAATAATGAATAACGCACTATATTATTCTTAATCTATCTAAAATTTGCCGGTTATTCATGGAATAATGAATAACTTTTAATTTGGTTGATAAATAGTAATTGATTATTCATTATATAATTAGGAATTGATAACTCAATTTGTAATCAATAAATTGGTTATTCACTGTATAACTATTATCAGGTAATTCCACGTATAATTTTTTACTGATTTTCACTGAATACTTAATTCATTATCATTCACTGAATAAGTATTATTTGATTATTCAGTGCATAGCATAAGTAAAATATCATTATATGATTAATATTTGATTATTCAGTATATAATTTCTAATTGATTGTTCAATAAGTAGAGAGGAAATAATTATTTACTAAGTAATCAATACTATATAATTTAATTTTATGTATAACTTTATTGAAATATCAAAATATTTAGAACAAACTAGAAAGACTGCTAGTATTAATTATATAGATTAATATGAATTCAATATTTAATTATTAAATGTTATCTAAGTAATTCTTTATCTGTCTACTGAGATAAGAGAAACCCCCATAAGAATCGTCCTTTTCATGTCTTTGGCCCGAT
>JAXCGZ010007663.1:7500-35000 GCA_037179515.1 Halocaridina rubra
TATTTTCTAAATCATTAATTTCTCCTTCAATTAAGATTTGAGTATCGTCAGCATATTGAATGACATAACAGTTAGGTAAATATTTTACTAGATCGTTTACATATATTAGAAAAAGTATAGGTCCTAGGATCGATCCCTGAGGGACCCCAAACAATACCTTCTTGCGACTTGAAACTACATATTTTATTCTGCCTGACTGGTAGCGGTTTTTTAAATAGTTCTCGAACCAGCTTGGGTCAATGTTCATTTTTTTGCATTTTTCTAATAAGATGGTATGGTGTACACTATCAAAAGCTTTAGAAAGATCGAGTAGTAGTAGCAATGATATTTTCTTATTATCTATATTTTTGTATATTTCATCTGATATTTTCAATAAGGCAGTTTCAGTTGATAATTTTGGCCTGAAACCGTGTTGACTTTTTGCAATAAGTTTATTTTTTTCAAGAAACTCACTTAACTGATTTGCAACAATCTTTTCAAGTATCTTTGATAAAATTGGTAGGAAAGAGATTGGTCTATAGTTAGAGACGTCGTCAGGATTTCCATTTTTAAAACCAGGAATTACATGGGGATTTTTCCATAAATCTGGGTAAATATTGGTAACTATGGAAGTATTGATTATTACCGCCAGATAATATGCTATTACAAATAATGAATCTCTAATAAAACGAAAACAAATTCCATCTGATCCATATGCATTAGAGTCTTATCACTCGTATATCCTAGTAAATGACGACTGATAAGGATAGGAGAATGAAGGCGTGATAGTCATATGCCTCCCGAATATTTTTCTTGTCACAAAACTGCACACAGAAGGGTGAGGAAGGTATTTTCAAAACTGCTGCTTCCCCCTATTTTGTTCAAATGTGGTCACTATACTCACTTCTGTGGATATGATGTTATTTTGAAAATCGCGATCTCTTAGATAGTGATTCTGATTCAGACTTGTCTTTTTCAGATGCACAGAAACAAGCTGCAATGCTGCATTTACAACGAAACAATGCTTGCAGTTCCATTACAAGAAGGTACATGGTTACTCAGGTGACAGTATGCCTAAAATAGAAAGGTGTATCCCTTATACATTTGATTCTTATTCTGGAGGACTTGTCAACGAACCGAATCGAGGGAAAGCACAACTTGAAGATGGAGTGCCACTTGAACATCATCAACCCACTCCAGCTACAACACCGGTTGACCATCCAGCACCTGATGATTCTTCGCATAGTGCAGATCCCCCTCTTGGTTCTGTCAGCTCAACAGATGACCCTCCAACACCTCGACCAGACCTGTTGTTGGCTGCAGCAGCTGCAAAATTACCCCCTGCAACTACTCTTCATAGTTATGTGGCCAAATACGCAGCAGCAGCCACGCGACTGGTTAGCAAGGGATCAAGAAAATGGTTAGGTGATCCTTTGGATATGCAAGATCGAGATTATGATGCATCCCGTGACGTGTACGATTTTGACGACAGATTAGAAGAAGAATTATTACAGAAGAGGAAGAAAGATGATGACTATGCTGGAGAAGAAAAACTTTATCGTCGAGAATCGAATGCTTCTTTACTTGTAGAAGCGGCTCTAAATGTCGCTGAACAGAATATGAAACTGGATGGCCGTAGTGTAGTGGGGAGTCACGATCGACTATTGGGCTACAGTGGTCGTTATTCCCCATTACCACCTACGTCTGTGGTAACTTCCATGGAACAGATATTACCACATGATGCAGCTCTAGCAACTCATATAAAATACACAACGAGTGCAGCTGATGATGAGAGAGCTCACTTAGAATATACATTAGAGAGAGAATATGATCCTCGAGATTTACCCGAGGTTATGGTTGTACATGAAACCATTGGCAGTCGTGATTTACACGACCAGCTCAGTCATGACTTGCAAGACAATCTTCACGCAGCTTTGGACCACCTTCCTCCTACCTCTGTCAATGATGACTTGCATCATGCTCATCAGACCCAACACTCTGATCAGGCTCACAACTTAACTCTTGTCAAATCAGATGAACTCCCTCCTCCTACCCCAGCAACACCTGTAGATCCTGGTACACCCATGGCTCCACCCACACCGCTCAGCTCTAATGGTGGGTTGGAACCTTCGTTACAAGTTTTGGACCAACTTCCTGTTACTCAGGGTTTGCCAGTTTCACTATCAACCTCATTGTCTGTTGGTTTGGATATGAGTTACAAGCATTATCGACATGCTGAGTTGACCCCAGTTAGTCATGAGCAGTGCTTACCTGGACAACTTGATGATTCCGAAGCTTCAATGGGATTGGATCCTATGACTGACGGTGGACATCTGTCTCCACGCAATGACCATCTGACAGATCAGCTTCCATTGCCAGAGCTACAACCCCATGATTTCCGAGGTTTAGCAGCATTAAGATCCCCAGAACCTCCCAGATCTCCTTACTTGTCTCCAAGCCCCACACCAGATGCGCTGCGGTCTTATTTGGTAACTACTGATGGCCTGCGATCTCCACTACCATTAGATCAGTGTGTTGATATGACTCGGGCTAACCTGTTCCTCAGACCAGCAGATCTTGCAAGTCTTCAGCAACGATATCATGGTGAAGTGAGTCATCAGTCAGGACGTGCACAGTTATATGAACTTGAAAGAGTGCCAGCTCATTCAGTGGATTTCACTGTAACTGGCCGTACCCTAACGTACACGAGCGAGGCCTTGCGATCAGGCTCTGTATGCACAACTGTATACTTGGCTGACTCTCACCCAGACGACCGCCATTCTTTAGACCTCACCCTTCCACGTCATGATCCCGATCTCCACAGATCAAGTTCTCCTTCTCATATCCACCCTGCCAACCGTGGATCCTCTCCACACTCACAACTTTCTCCACACACTCAACTTTCCCCCCATAACCACTTATCTCCTCCTAATCAATTATCTCCACACAATCAGTTATCACCCCACAACCAATTCTCCCCTCATAACCAGCTGTCACCCCACACTCAATTACCTCCTTATTCTCAGCTCTCTCCTCATGGACAAATGTCACCATTAGTCAGTTTGGGGATGGTTGAACGTGGAATGAGTAGTCCTCCTCTTTCCCCTACTGCTAACCCTCCCTTGCCTCCTATAAGTAGAATTGTAGCTCCCTCTTCTCATTCTCCTTTATTATCCTCTAGACAGATGTCCCCTGTGCCACGACCAGAGCTGTCTCCCTCATTTACTACCCACACCCATGGGGAGCTCTTTGTCACAGGTGGTGCTATACCTCTGCAATCAAGTACCCCAGGACCACCACTTACCCCAGGTCCACAGATCAATAAAGACAGATCTTCTCCTTACTCCCAGTATTCTTCTTCTCCATACTCAAGACACCAGCATCATTCTTCATCCCCACCTCCTTCATACCACTACCAGTACTACTGACCACGGCTTTCGCCATCGCCTCCCCAAAGGCTGGATAGTTTACAAGATGTCCCAATAATTACTGATACCCATATTTCCCCTGTCCTCTTTACACACTGTTCCTAGTACTCTGCCAACGATGATACGCCTTCTCTACGTACCAGGTGCGGCCCTAATCACTTGAAAAAAACAACCATCATTGTTCATATACCCTATTTCATATATGTGTTACAACGACTGGGGATTACCTCACTGAAGGCCCAACACTCTAAAATGGCCACTTTTTACTCAATTACTTTTAGGTAATGTTGTTCATTGTGGGTATTTTCCAGTTTAAAACATCCATTTTCATAATTTATAAGCTCAATTCAACAATACTTGTACTGATTAACTCAAAGATTTTTCATAGCCGTGATATAGAGTTAACTCCCGATGAAGAGTTGTGCTTTTTTATATCCTATGGGTAATTATTCTCTTTAACAGTTTGTAATCTTACATTTTCTTCCTTTCTTCTTCTTGATCATCTACATTGTCTTCCCTGTTCTGTCCCATTTTCCTTAATTGTGTAGGGCTGCCCTATATTTGAGACGGTGGTGCCCTCTGGCACAGGAGAATGAATCGCAAGCGTAATGATAGCTGTTCAAGAGGTGTCTGAAAAATGTTTTGATTGTGTGTAAAGAAAAAAAGGAATGCTGGTAATTTCTCTTGTCTTTCTCTCATTTCTAGAGACCTTCAACATTTTCTTGTCTCAGTTGTGATGTGACCTTAACTTTTAATCGTGTATACATGATTGCCTCTTCCAACTCAGGGAGTGCTGTTTCAATGGAGTTTTCCAGTGATCTGAGAGGCATGAACCCATATATGGGCCTGGACGGTCACAGAGCAGTAGACAAACTGAAGTTGCTGACACACTCCTCCTATGCACTCAACCATAACATATGCAAATGCAATATATATGCAACGTGAAACGAAGTCTGGTCCTTGCTGCGAGTTTGTGTTTGTGTCTCAAGCCAAACCAGACGTACGTCGAGTTGAGTCGTGCCAGGCAGACTGGCATCGACTTTCGTGTGTGGGTTTGCCTTTCTTAATCTACTACAAATACGGCTGAAATGTGGTTGGTGTGATGAGGAGACTTTGCCCATCTCCTAAAAAAAATTGAGCACCTGTCACAGTCTCCTTTATTTTCTATTTCGTGCCAAGACGCGATGTGCAGAGAGGCCTAGCTTCTTGTACAGTGGTCACATTTCACAGGACCCTGGGACGACTGCTTGAACCAAAGGTTGTTGCATGAAAGGAATGAATATAAAATTAATAATAATATATTTTTTCTGTTACCGTTTTTTATTTTTCTCAAACAATATAAAATTTTCTTGAGCTAGTTTCTAAACTGTGAAGTTTGTTTCTATTGAATTTATAGAGTGAAGTGAACTTTTTGGGAAAGTGCACCTTAAATAGGATATTAGGGGATGGTGTTGGTGTTTGGATTTGGTGTTCCCAGGGCAGCCTGTTGTTTTCTTTATGTACAAAGGGAGAGTGGAATGCTCGATGTGAACCTTATGTGCCAATGTTTCTAGATTAAACACTTGTTAGCTATACTGTGTCTGAATCAGTTCATGTTGATGATATTTGAGGTGTTGCCATTGTTTTATATGTGAAAAAAATGGATTATTATAAGTGTCTCCTCTGGATTTTTTGTGTCCTTTAGTGGACTGGGACTGAACTTTAAAAAAGCAATAAAATAAGATCTCTTGTCAGTGCACCAGCATTGGGGACATGTGCCCGTCAGTGCCAGTGGATCCATCTGCTTCAGATTATATATGAGATAATGTTTGATAACTACAAGGAAAAAAACTTCGAATAGAAGTTTTTTTCATAGTACTGATGCTCAAAATGCTGGGCGTTTTTGCAGGCGTGGGTGGATGAGATGTTTTTATTTATAATCATTATCATTATAATTAAATGTCATGTAGCATTCCATT
Organism: Halocaridina rubra; assembly: GCA_037179515.1. Taxonomy (NCBI): domain Eukaryota; kingdom Metazoa; phylum Arthropoda; class Malacostraca; order Decapoda; family Atyidae; genus Halocaridina; species Halocaridina rubra. The sequence continues at coordinate 12,866 of JAXCGZ010007663.1, forward strand.
TTAACTTGTTGAATATGTTTTATTAGTGTTAAACCAGTATTTTTGTTAAATCCTTTGCACCAGTTTTAAGAAGAAGAAAAAAAACTTTATATGACTGTTGAAACCTGTAATACCGTAGGTGTTTTTTAGTACTTTTTATCTGTCGGATCTCGTGTCATGATGTTTTAATATTTGATTGCTGTATGCTGTGTTATAATAATATGTTTTTTCTTAATGTCTTTTCAAAAGAGAAACGAATACAGATATTGTACGTAGGAATTAAGTGATATCTGTCAATGGCTTAAGAAATGACAATATGAGATTGTTTTAGTGATGAATTTGTATGTGTGGGAGAAGTAATTTTAGAATTGTGATTGCTATCAAAGCAGTCGTTGCTGTTTTATGCAGATGCTGCACCACGAGCAGCTGTGCTGCTCTCAGGTTATGCTCCACTGCCTCTGATGAGCTCCGTACCCTGCAGTTCCCCGTTTACCAGCTCCTGTGGACGTTGTATTGCGTGTCTCTGCGTCAGTGTTCCCCCTCCCCCCCTCAGTATTCCCTTATATTTCCCTCACCCCCTCAAGAGATCCTCAGCCCTTGCTGCCTGTCCTTGGCAAGCAATGTCAACAAGTATACTTCTTATCCTTGCAGGAGCCAGTATCAATGTTATAAGTGATAGTGATATTAATTAAAGAGATACTTTGATGTTGATATAAACAGGTGTGTTCCAGACAATGTTTTAATGGATGTTTGTGTACTCTGACGTCAGTTTAAAAAAACAGCATAAAAGTTTTTTCCCAGATCTGTGGATGCTATGTGATACAAAAGCACTGATGGATATGTGTTTGTGGAATTTTAACGGATCAGTAAATAACTATTTATGGTCTGTGGTCAGAATGTCTTCTTGTTAAACAATTCTGCTCAAAATTTTATTATGAATAGTATTACTGAAATCAGTATTTGCATAAGTTGACAATTCTTGTCCAAGGTTTTAGTCCCCCTCATCAGTATCCCCCTTGATCCCTCTCCCTTCACCTCCAGTCCCCCCAGAAGTCTTGGAAGTCACCCTCAGAGTAAAAAATAAAAAGTAAAAAAAAAAAACTTTACAGAAAGGAGTCACTTTGGGATAAAGGTAAAAATATGTCTTCAGATATAAGCAAACTTTAAATCTTAGGTAATTCTTGAGGAATACTTTATTTTTTTATTTTTTTTTTCTTTGAGTGTGTGGTCTTTAAAAGGCTGACACTTTAAAAAAAATAGTATTCCTTGCGAATGGTATTTTACTATGGTAATAAAGCAATAATCGTGCACACTTTGTAAACCAATTTGATAATTAATTTTTTGTACAATTTCCATTTTATATTTCAATGCTTGCGTTAAAGGGATTCCTAGTGACCTAATGTTTTGGACAAATGTGAGGCTAGTTGTTAATCAGCACTCTGGCGCTATAAGATAGTTTATGGCAGGGGTCGGCAACCTACAGCCGTTGGGCCAGTTTTGGCCCCCGGAACAAACTTCTGGCCCGCATACAAAATAAAAAATTTGCGCTCTATCCAGACCACGTATAAAATTTAAATTTGCTCTCTATCCATTCCACTTCAAAAATAAAATGAGTTGTCCATTTGGCTCATGATTAAAAAAAATTGGATTTTATTATTTTATAATTTAGATATGATTCGTCCGACCAGCGTTTTTTTTTTATTTTAAGCCTTCCCTACAGTCTGTTCCCCTTCACCATAAGAGAGAAAAAAGGTTGCAGACCCCTGTTTTATGTAGTTCTGATCTGAGTGGCTTCCAAATCACCTTTTAAAATCATCTCCACTTTTTGTTCTTACAGAGGATGGTTGTCAGAATCTATGTCATAGAAAACAATTAGACATGAAATACCCGTAGTTGAACTCACCTCTGAATAACAAAAAAAAAAAACAATAAAATAAATAAAAACCTCATGGTTCCACCATGTTATGAGGTTTTAACCCCCTCCCTCAAACCCCTTCAAACCCCCTTTCAGTATGTAGGAGAGGTTGTTTGACAACATTTTAGGAACTTGTAATGATAACGACACTCATCGCTCGGTTCGTACTCTACGAGGAACCAACCCGAGCAAGAAATTTTTTTTTTTTTATATATATTTCTATTTTTCATTGTGCAGATTGGTGATCACTCGGTGGTTTCTCGTCTAGTTGGAATCAGGTGATGATGTCAGATGTTAGAGAGTCATTGTAGTTTCATTTTTTGTGGTGTTTTAGCGTGATTTTTTGTACCTGGCTGGGTGGGTGAAGCGCGTTTAACTTCTAAGGAAAATGAAATGCTGAATATTCATTTAAAAAAAAAATGCCAAAAGATATTTGAAAATGGAATGATGCAGTTTTTGTAAGTTTTTTATTACGTGATTCATTAGCTTTAAATTATATATTGTAAAACCAATGGAATATAAGAATAGATTGATACAGTTACGTTTTTATATTAATTATTTATTAAGAGACTAAACAATACTCAGAATGAGTGATACAGGTTTTTGTGACTTTTTTACTTGATTAATTAAGTTTAAATATTTATTAAGAGACCAGTGAATGCTGAGAATGAAATAATACAGGCTAGTATGTTTTTAATTGATTCATTAGGGTTAAATATTTGCTAAAAGAACTTTGAAAATGGAATGATAAAACATTGTATATTTCCATTTATATATTACTTTATTCTTTAGATTTAAGTGATTTATTAGTAGCTAAAGCAATGCTGAGGAATGATCCAATGTTTGTATTTTTTTTTATAACTTGATTCATTAGGTTTATATACCTATTAATAGACCAAAGAATAATGTGAATGAAATAGTACAGTTTTTGTAAATTCACATTTACTTAACTCATTAAGTTTAAATTATTTATTAAGAGACTGAAGAATACTGAGAGTGGAATGATGCAATTTTTGTAAGTTTGTTGGCTCATTAGATTTAAGTTATTTATTAAAAGACCAAGGATAGCTCAGAATGGAATAATACAGTATTTGCAAGTTCCTTACTTTATTCATTAGTTTTTAATATTTATTAAAAGACCAAAGAAATCTGCTATTATACGTACAGTTTTGCATATAATTTTACTTATTTTAATAGGATTAAGTTATTTATTGAGGCCAAAGAAAATTGAGACTGGAATGATACAGTTTTGTAAGTGTTTTACGATTCATTAGGCTTTGATTATATACTGAAAAACCAAAGAACTTTGAGAATGAAATGAAATAAATTTTGTAAGTTTATCATTACTTAATTCATTAAGTGATTTATTAAGAAACCAAAGAACTTGGAGAATGGAATGATACAGGTTTTGTAATATTTTTTACTTGATTCATTAGGTTTAAATATATATTAACGGACCAAAGAACTTTGAGAATGGAATGATAAAGTTTTTGTAATTACTTTTATTTAATTCATAAGGTTTAAATATTTATTAAAATAGAATGGAATGATAAAGTTTTTGTACTATTTTAACTTGATACATTATGTTTAAATATTTATTAACAGACCAAAGAGCTTTGAGAATGAAAGGAAATAAATTTTGTAAGGTTTTTACTTAAGTCATTAGGTTTAAATATTTATTAAGTGACAAAAGACCTTTAAGAATGGAATGATGTAGTTTTTGTAATAGTTTTTACCTGATTCATTAGGTTTAAATCTTGATTTAGAGACCAAGCAATGCTGAGTGTGATACCTTTTGTAATTTTTTACTAAATGCATTAGGTTTATAATTCATTAAATGTTTATTTTGAGACCAAAGACAACTGAAAGTTGTTGAATGAGTTATTTGTAATTATTTTATTCTCTTTACTTCATTTTTTAGGTATCTAATTCATTGAATGTTCATTCTGAGACCAAAGACTCCTGAGAGTTGTTGAGTGATGCTATTTCTAAGTCTTTTTCTCTTTACTTCATTCATTAGGTTTGATTCATTAAATATTCATTCTAAGACCAAATAATTTTATGAGTGGAATGATACAATTTATAGAGTTTACAAATGGCTTTTAGATTTATTTACTGTATATAGTACAATAATCATTTATTCATGAAAAAAAAGAAGTATAAATTTAGTAGAAGGTTTGAAAGGACTTCTAAAGTACAATAGTTTATTTGTATTATTGTATTTTGTATTAATTTTTGTGATTTAAAATTCAATTAGTTATTATGCACCAAAGAATTACTTCAATTCAGTGCTGAAAAGCTTTCTTGAGTCTTTGTATTGTATTTTCATATATATTAATTGATTAAAAAAAAAAAAAAATTCGTAGAATGTAAAAAGTTTTCCTAAATCTTTATGTCGTGTAAGCATTAATTGTGCGGTTATAGTTCCATTTACTTATCCATCATAAACCAAAGGGTTTGATAACTGATGATAGAGAAATTAAATAACTTCCTATCTCTTTTACCTCAGTCTGTATGGATCAAACTGATCATGTTGGGTAATACTGTACCTAACAGAACAGTAAGTCTTTCTTTCTTTGTTTAATTTATTTACTTATTCATTAATCTATTTATTTATTTATTTACAGAAGGACAGCTTGTACAGAAATGATCAGTATTCTTCATAGTTTTGTCATTATTTATTTCATGCTTATGTACAAGTCATCTTCAGTCATGGTTCAAGACCATTTATTTCTTAATTAGAACTGAAGATGAGAGTTGGTCACGAGACTCAAAAGCTTTCCCATTGCTTTTACTCTAAAGAAAAAAAAATAGCTTTGTTAGTTTTGCTTTGATAATACTATACAAAAGTCTTTGAAATGCAGATTAAAGTTTGTTTTGCATTACTTATTTAAGCTTGTACGTTTTTTTTTTCTTTGTTTGGAGAAATATGAGGTATTCTTGGCTCATCGTTATTTGCTCTTTTGTGTGTGTGTGTGTGTGTGTGTGTGAGAGAGAGAGAGAGAGAGAGAGAGAAGCTACCCAGCTTAGCAGTTAAATTTTAATTTTTGCAGTTTTACTTAAGTATGTTGGAGAGTTAAATAAGAATATATATATATATATATATATATATATATATATATATATATATATATATATATATATATATATATATATATATATATATATATATATATATATATATATTTACTTGCTTATTTATTTATTTAAATAAGTCTCCAAGTCAGTATCTTCCATGTGTCTAAGAACAATGAAAAAAAAGATAATTATAATAATGAAAAATTTTTGCATTCACTCATGTTTGTAAATCCTTTTTCCCGTGCCCCCCCCCCCCCTTAATGCCCCGAGTCAAATAAATGAATTTTATAAATGTTGTCATTAAAAAAATAGAGAAAAAAAAGCCAAAAATAATTATAAAACCATCGGTGGAAATAAATGGCATTTTTTATTATGGTTATGATTATGATGATTATTATAATTGTTCTTAATTATTATTATAACTGATTATCATTAATGATTTTCGTTGTTAGAAATGATGTTCAGCATGATCAATGGATGTACTTTAATAAAAAAAAAAGTAATAAAATATATAATTAATGTTCTGAACCCCAAAGAAATGAACCCCTTTGCTTAATTACCGACTCTTGTGACGAAGCTCAAATATTTGAATTTTTTAATGTTAAAATGCTCTTTATACACTTTTTTCCTGCTATTAAGTGAAGAAAAATAATAAAAAAAAATACATTTCCTTGTTTGTTTCTGTGATATAAGTTACATTAAACATCATTACTATAAAAAAAATTGAATATTTGTTTGTTTCCTTTTTGTGAAAATTACCTTTTTTTGTGCAGGTTTGTGGAGTTTATTTTTTTTTTTTCAAGAAAAGTGGATCGAAAAATCTTCTACTTTTATTTTTTTCTGGTCGCATACGGGTTGAATATCAGATTGGGTGGTTTAAAACACTAATTTTAAAAGGTTGTTAAGCAAAAGTTGGATGAAAATATCCCTTTTTGCAGATTGTAGGGATTTAAATGCCTTTCTATAAGGAGGTTTATACAAGCAGACTGATTTAAATGTCACTTTTTTATGCTGATATGGGGGATTAAATGGCCCTTTAAAAGATGTTTAGAAAAAATATGGATGAAAATGGAAAATTTTGCAGATTGAGAGGTTTAGATGCCTTCTAAAAGGCTGTTTATGCAAGGAAATAGATAAAATGTCCCTCCCCAGACTGGTAGGTTCATACGCCTCTCTAAAAGGCTATTTATTCAAGTAGATGGATAAAAATGTCCTGCTGCAGACTGGGAAGTTTGTATGCCTTTGTAAAAGGCTTATTATGCAGGTAGATGCATTAAAATGTTCCTCTTTTGCAAATTAGGAGGTTTAAATGCCTTTTAAAGGTTAATTATGCAAAAGGGAGTAATGACGTGCTTAGAAGAGATCTTTGACTGTGACTCCAACTCGGGCCTTTTGTTCAAATCCAAATGAATATTTTCGGTGGTAGCCATTTTCTGCAGGTCTAGTCCAGTTTTGCAATTGTATTAAGGTAACTGATCTTTCCATGTTCTACCCTAAATACTTCAGAAGATCTGGATTCACTACCGCAGTGGGTAGCTCATTTCACACGTCTAGAACTCTATAACAAACACAACATTACTTATATTTAACCTCGTTCTCTTTTCGAAAATGCTTTTGTGAAGACTCTATCTGTATACAATGTTCTAATGGATAATTTGTTAATTCTATCACTATTTTCATTCTTATCTTTTCTTTTAGAGCTCTTTGTGTGAATAGATAACATCACTTTGTATGAACTATGTACTCCTAAATAAGCTTAAAAAGGTAATAAGCTAATCTTGAAGGCACGATAATAGTCTTACCCATGTCCATCAATAATTAATCCTCGACAGTTTATGTAACAAGAAAGAATTGGAGGGAATTTAATTTGTAAATTATTGGAAAACGAAGGAAAATACGTACTGCTTTGTGAAGTAGCGAGTTATTTTTTATTCTGCTCCTCTAGAAGTTGTTATTATTATTATTATTATTATTATTATTATTATTATTATTATTATGACAATATCCTTTTAGTTGTGTGGAGACAATAGTTTTCGTTTCTGATTTTGTATAATTTGGATCTGTTAACACGAAGGGTAGTTTGGCAGCACCGTGAACGGAATGTTCTTTAGTTTTTTGGCGGGAGCTTTTGACTTCCAATATGTTGATGTAATTGATATACAATATTTGTTTTCTATCTCGAGCACAATCGCAAATTGGAATGAAAATACAAAAACATTGAAAAAACATAAGTAAAATTAAAAACTAATAAAATTTCAAGTATCAGGTCGTTTAGTAAAATACAGAGGAGAACCAAGCTTAACTTAACCTAACTTTCGTCTTCAGTATTTACCCAAATTAATCTCTAACCTACCCAACATAACCAGTCGTAACCTAATCTACCTAATCCAACCTAAATTACCTCCATACTTAACCTAAATAACTAACCGAACCAACTTAAGCAAATCTAACCCAACCTAACTTAAATTATCCTAACCTAATATAAGTTTTATGCGATTTTGTCCTAATTTTAGTTTTAAAAGTTTAATATTTCATGACCCCACCTCTCTAATGTGACCGTAAGAAAACATTGGGTAAATCAATCCAACTTGCCTGTGTCCACCCCCTTTTAAATGGAATTAAATTTGACATATATAACAACAAAAAACTTTTATGTTGATCAAAATGGCAGCCTTTGTAAACAGACTTACGAAAAATCATTTTATGATAATCTTATATGGGATGAGTGGTTCTGACGTGGAAATTCATTATGAACCGACTGGAGAAGCAAATTTTGGGGCTTACAAAGTAGGATCCATTGGTTGGTGAGAAAATTTACTACCCTCCAATTCTTAGCGTGTCGTAGGAGGCGACTTAAAGGGATACGGGAATTAGTTCTTTTTATTATCTTTTACTGCAACTTTTTCCATGTTCATACGGGGTCACTGTTTCTCGATAAACCTATAGAGACTAGTTCTGAGTTTGGTTTAGAAGTTACGACCGAATTCTTACCTGACAAAAGCCTTGTCATTGATTCGGGCTAGGCACCAGTGCCTTGTTTAGTTGCTATGGTGACTCATGGCTTTGACCTGGGGTTTTATTGTCAATTGTTCTGGCCGCCAACCTCCATTTATCCGGGTTTGGGACTTACGCCAGTTTGGGTCCATTTTTTTCCTCAATGGCTTTGACGTGGGGTTTTACGGCCGGAAGTCTTTCATTACACCACATCTCTCCGCTTATCCGGACTTGGGACCGGTACCAGATTGAGCTGGTTGGCTCCCCCTTGGACTGGTAAACTATTTTAATTTTCTTTAACAAAAAAAAAAAAAAAAAAAAAAAAAGGAAAACTATATTTGAAAGGGAATTCTAATAAGTCAGCTAACTGATATAAAAAGGTATAAATATATTTTGTTTTCAAAACACGCTAAATATGAATACATAAGAGATGTATATATTGTATTATGTAATTTCCTTTAAAAATAGTCATTTTGTGTTAAGTGATGGTGCAATAAAGATTACAGAAAACGGATATTCGTAATGTTGAAAGAAAACGTAAATTAATTTCGGGTAGACTATGACAAACTATATTTTACTAGCTGCGATTGTGATTGTCTTTCGGCATGATCTTAACATCTTTCTTGTGATTACCTAATTGTGATTACCTAATTGTGCTTACGGGAAAGAGCCCAAAGCTCGTATCTTCCCGTCTCCTGATCGGTTCCATTTTATACTTAGTGATACTTATCATACCTGTCCTTAAAACTATGGATTGAGATAGCATTAAGTGTTTGTGTGTGTGTGTATATATATATATATATATATACATATATATATATATATATATATATATATATATATATATATATATATATATATATATATATATATATATATATATATATATATATATATATATATATATATATATATATATATATATATATATATATATATATATATATATATATATATATATATATATATATATATATATATATATATATATATATATATATATATATATATATATATATATATATATATATGTATGTATGTATGTATGTATGTATGTATGTATGTGATTACCTAATTGTGATTACCTAATTGTGTTTACGGGAAAGAGCCCAAAGCTCGTATCTTCCCGTCTCCTGATCGGTTCCATTTTTAGACTTAGTGATACTTATCATACCTGTCCTTAAAACTATGGATTGAGGTAGCATTAACTACCTCCTCGCTTAGCGAATTCCAATTATCAACTACTCTTACACTGAAAAAGTATTTCCTTACATCCTGCAAACAAGTTTTCTTCCGAAGCTTCAAACTGTGACCTCTAGTTCTAGAGCCAGCCATATCGAAATATCGATCCCTATCCACTCTATCATAACCGTGAAGGAATTTAAAGACTGTCACCATATCCCCCCTTACTCTTCTAGCTTCGAGTGATGGCAAGTCTAATTCCCTCAGCCTCTCATCATAACCGAGATTGCGTATTTCTGGCACCAGTTTCGTGGCATGTCTTTGAACTTTTTCAAGCTTAGCTATGTGCTTTTTCAAGTGCGGATTCCAAAAGGGGGCTGCATATTCGAGTTTTGGCCTCACATAGGTTACATAAATATTTCTGAACATTTCCTTGTCCATGTGCCTGAAGGCTACCCTTACATTTGATAAGAATGCATATGCTGCCCTTACTACGCCATTTATATGTATTTCTGGAGACAAATCTGCCAATATGTTTACTCCTAGATCTCTCTCATTTTCTGTCTCCTGAAGTTGTACTCCAGCCACCGAGTAGTCAAGCTTGGGCCTTCTTGCACTTGTACCCATTCTCATTACCTTACATTTTGAGGTATTGAATTTCATTAGCCACTTTTCTGACCACTCATGCAGATTATTTAGATCCTCCTGAAGTTCTCTACCATTGTTCTCGTTTTTTACTTTCTTCACAATCTTTGCATCATCTGCAAACATATTCATGAATGAATTTACAGACTCTGGTAGGTCATTTACATATACAAGGAACAAAAGTGGCCCTAACACTGAACCCTGTGGAACTCCACTACTAACTCTTCTCCATTCAGACACTGAGTGTCTTACTCTAACCCTCTGTTCCCTTCCTTCTAAGTAAGTTTTTATCCATTCCAAGACATTTCCACCTATTCTAGCCATTGATTGCAGCTTCCTAATAAGTCTCCCATGTGGAACAGTGTCAAACGCTTTCTGGAAGTCTAGGAATATGCAATCTGCCCAGCCCTCTCTTTCCTGTAAGATTTGGCTTACCTCATCATAAAATTCTAATAAGTTTGTTACTGTTGATCTTCCTTCTCTGAAGCCATGTTGCCTCACTGACAAAAAGTTGAAGGATTCCAAGTGAAGAGAGATATGTTTCCTTAGTAGTTTCTCCATAACTTTGCAAACTATGCTGGTCAAGGAAACTGGTCTATAGTTCAGAGCCGTATCCCTCCTTCCCTTTTTGAAGATAGGTATCACATTTGCTTGTTTCCAGCATCTTGGAATCTCCCCCGACTCCAATGACTCCTTAAATATGATACTTAGTGCCACTGATATTGTGTTTGCGCATTTTTTAAGCACATGAGGGGATATGTCATCAGGACCTGTAGCTTTATGAACATCTAAATCCATCAGCGCTTTGCATACCTCTGTGGCTGTAAGGTTGATGTTCTCTAATACCGGCCCTTGAGCTTCTATCACTGCAATCTGAGGGGGTGGGGTATTTTCTACTGTAAATACTGACTGAAACTCCTTGTTCAATTCTTTGCAGATCTCTTCGTCCGTCTCAGTGATGCTTCCATCCGCTCTCTTTAGCCTTAAAACCTGTTCTTTTACCTTCAGTTTTCCTCTGATAAAGCTGTGGAAAAGCTTGGGATTTTCTTTCGCCTTCCTGGTGATGTCCCTCTCATAATCTTTCTCTGCCTCTCTCCTTTTACTTAAGTAGTCATTTCTTGCTCTTTTGTAGGTTTGCCAGGCATTTATGTTTTTTCTCCTCCTATACCTTTTCCAGCATTTGTCTCTCCACTCCTTAGCTCTTTTACACCCATTATCGAACCATTTCTCTCTGGCATGAATTACACCTACTTTGGTGACAGGTATGCAGCAATCTACAATCTTCCCATATTTCTCACAAAAGATGTCATACATTTCTTGTACAGATTTGTTGTAAAATAAGGTTCTCCAGTCAATAACTGCAAAAAGCTCATTCATTTTGATGTAATCTCCTTTCTGATAGTTCCTCCTCATGTCCTCAGTGCCTCTACTCTCAGGAAGAATGTCTTCAATGATATACTCCATCAACAACACACAGTGGTCACTCTTTCCAATTGGTGGTTCATACTCAATATTTTCAATATCCAACACATTATCTGTGAACACCAGATCAAGTAGTGATGGCTCATCCCCACCCCTGGCTCTTGTTGGTTCCATTACATGTTGGTGTAGGAAATTCCCTTGTACGCAATCTAGGAATCTTGCCCCAAAGGAGTCCTCACCACTGTGTGGGTCAAGATTTATCCAATCTATCTCTTTGTGATTAAAGTCTCCCATAATCAAAATCCTACATTTTTTCTCCCGCGCCATGTTAACAACTGAGTTTATGACTTCAATCGTACCTATATGACTTTCCTCATAAATTTCAAGCCTATTTTGGTTCCTTGGTGGGTTGTATACAACAGTTATTATAATGCTCTCTGACCCAGTATTTATGCGAGCAACAAGAAATTCCCTGAACTCACTTTCTATAGCCAAGTTTATCTCTTCAACTTGAATCCTCTCACTTATGAGCAGTGCTATCCCTCCACCAGTCCTCTCAGATCTTTCGACCCTTAGTATTCTGAAGCCCTTAGGAAAAACTGTGACACTGTTTATGTCCTCACTCAACTTAGTCTCTGTAATTGCTACTATATCTGCCTTACTGTTGTGAATCCTATCTTTTAATTCTACTGCCTTACCAGCTAATCCATCAGCATTTGTGTATAACAATCTTAATGAGGCCCCATCCCCTGTATGTATGTATGTATGTATGTATGTATGTATGTATGTATGTATGTATGTATGTATGTATGTATGTATGTATGTATGTATGTATGTATGTATGTATGTATGTATGTATGTATGTATGTATGTATGTATGTATGTATGTATGTATGTATGTATGTATGTATGTATGTATGTATGTATGTATGTATGTATGTATGTATGTATGTATGTATGTATGTATGTATGTATGTATGTATGTATGTATGTATGTATGTATGTATGTATGTATGTATGTATGTATGTATGTATGTATGTATGTATGTATGTATGTATGTATGTATGTATGTATGTATGTATGTATGTATGTATGTATGTATGTATGTATGTATGTATGTATGTATGTATGTATGTATGTATGTATATATATATATATATATATATATATATATATATATATATATATATATATATATATATATATATATATATATATATATATATATATATATATATATATATATATATATATATATAACCAAATAAGCACATTACATATGTTCCGCTTCCGGTTTTACGTCACGGACTCCCTTTTCTACCAATGGCTAGGACAGTTGCTTCTTGCGAAGAATTTTTTTTGGCAGATGTAGTCGTTACCCTGAGTGCATATGTGAAAACATGAATCATTTTTACCCCGACCGGGAATTGAACCTGGGGTGTAGCCGGTAGCGCCTTGGCTTAGCAATAATAAGTCCCAAACTCAAGTCCGGTCGGAGTAAAAATTATCCATATATATATATATATATATATATATATATATATATATATATATATATATATATATATATATATATATATATATGATAATATATATATAGATAATCACAATTAGGTAATCACATACATACATACATACATACAAGCAAAAATTGTGAAGAGAGTAGGAAACGAGAACAATGGTAGAGAACTTCAGGAAGATCTAAATAGTCTGCATGAGTGGTTAGAAAAGTGGCTAATGAAATTCAATACTTCAAAATGTAAGGTAATGAGAATGGGTAAAAGTGCAAAAAGGCCCAAGCTTGACTACTCGGTGGCTGGAGTACAACTTCAAGAGACAGAAAATGAGAGAGATCTAGGAGTAAACATACTGGCAGATTTGTCTCCAGAAATATATATAAATGGCATAGTAAGGGCAGCATATGCCTTCTTATCAAATGTAAGGGTAGCCTTCAGGCACATGGACAAGGAAATGTTCAAAAATATTTATGTAACCTATGTGAGGCCAAAACTCGAATATGCAGCCCCTTTTGGAATCCGTACTTGAAAAAGCACATAGCTAAGCTTGAAAAAGTTCAAAGACATGCCACGAAACTGGTGCCAGAAATACGCAATCTCAGTTATGATGAGAGGCTGAGGGAATTAGACTTACCATCACTCGAAGCTAGAAGATTGAGGGGGGATATGGTGACAGTCTTTAAATTCCTTCATTGTTATGACAGAGTGGATAGGGATCGATATTTTGATATGGCTGGCTTTTGAACTAGAGGTCATAGTTTGAAGCTTCGTAAGAAAACTTCTTTGCAGGATGTAAGGAAATACTTTTTCAGTGTAAGAGTAGTTGATACTTGGAATTGGCTAAGCGAGGAGGTAGTTAATGCTATCTCAATCCATAGTTTTAAGGACAGGTATAATAAGTATCACTATGTAGAATATGGAACCGATGAGGAGACGGGAAGATACGAGCTTTGGGCTCTTTCCCGTAAACACAATTAGGTAATCACATTCATTCATACATACATACATACATACATACGTACATACATACATACATACATACATACATACATACATACATACATACATACATACATACATATATATATATATATATATATATATATATATATATATATATATATATATATATATATATATATTGTATTAGTAATAAAAGTAGTATCATCATTATACGTTAATGAGCCTGTGAAGACTTGAGATACTCATTATTAAATCCATATAACAAGGTATACAAAAACTTGTCAGAATTCTGAAAACCGGTGTCACCTCAGCGCCTTTAGTAAGTACGCCAATTACGAGTGTAATAAGAGTCAGTAGTGGAGCAGTGTTTTATTGAGCTTAGGTTCCTAAAAGTTTGGTAATGATTGTCTTGCAACCCTGCGCAGATGCATCCCAGATGATCCCGCCATAGGCCTATATGCTCTCTAAGCCATGTGGTATCCCTGTAATATGCTCTAGTTAAGGTGATATCCAGTGCTTTCACTAGGGTAAAATACCCTAATTTAGGGTAATTAGACCCTTCCTAGGGTAAACTTTAGGGTAAAGAAAAAATGTGGGAAATCTAGGGTAATCAGGGGTAATCTGCAAATTTTCTATTTCAATGTTTTACTGACTAATTATTATTATTATCATGAAAATAATCCATTTTATTTTTGCATTATAACTGTTTCAGCAGTCCATGCACATCCAATAAATTGTTCTACTGATAGCCAAAATGGCTGCTTCATACCCGTCTCCCTTCTTTTTCGGGTCCCCTTCTCAAAGAGCCTCTAATATAATTCGGCAAGTTTTTGGTAAGCAGTTTGTTGATGAACTATGTAAAACCTTACGTGGATGTCTGTTCTCAGTTGTTGTAGATAAAACAACAGACAGGAGCACGAACAAGTAAATGAGTGTTATTGTACAATATTTTCTGGACGGAAAGTTTCCCAGTTCGTTTCTGGATATCATAGAAATTCATGACAGCAGTGTAAATGGTCTCTTTAATGCTATTAAAGAATGTTTCATATCAAAGGCTATTCCTCTGGAAAACTTTGTAGAGTTCTGTTAAGACACCACGAATGTTATGATGGGAAACAGCCATTCAGTAGCTACCCTCTTGAAATCAACAATTCCTCATTTAGTTATTGTAATGTGCTCTTCCCACATGATCCACCTTTGTTCTTCATATGCAGGCCTTAAATTGCCAATATATGTTGAAGGTCTCTGTCGCAATGTTTTCTCTTATTCTAACCTAAGCAGTAAGAGACAGGATGCTTTTAAAGAGTTTCAAAAATTTGTAGACATAGAAACACACAAAATTCTTGCCTTCGGCCAGACGAGGTGGCTATCTTTACAGGCATGTGTAAAAAGGCTGTTAGAGCAGTGGAATGCTTTACTACTGTATTTCACGGATTTAGCCCTCTCGAATCCAACAAACGTGAATGACACGATTGTTAATGTTCTTAGTACAAAATCAACACTTGCATATTTGGAGTTTCTAGACTATAATTTGGGAAAGTTCCATACTTTCAATACTCTCTTTCAGGCAGAGTCTCCAAATTTCTATTGTCTTATGATTGAAACATGCAAACTGATCCGAGGTTTGTGCTCGGATTTTATGGATCCACCATATGTAAAACATGCAGAAATATATTTTGTTAGATCCAGCTAGGCCTAATTTCTCTAGCGCTTTTCTTCCCATTGAGGAAGCTTATCTAGGAGTAGTTGCTACATGCACAATCACTGAGTTGAAAAATGAAATTTCAGCTTCAGAAATCGCACAGTTTTACAAAAACTGCCGAGCTTTTTTGATTGAGGCAGTTTCACAGATTCAAAAAAGATTTGCTTTGAATGATGTCTTGTATGATGTAATAACTTATTTAAACCCTCGTCTGGCATAAAAAACCACCCCATCTCTGTCTTGCTTAGTACAGGTACTACCACAACTTGAAAAATTTGTGGACAAGAAACTCTTACTTCAGGAATGGCGTGCTCATTCTCTGGAAGAAGATATATCTGCTCATTAAAATGTTACAGAATGCCGGGATATTGTTTTCAAAAAGAGAAATGCAGCAGATCTACCTTCTTTTCCCAATTTAACAGTTGCAATATCAACTGTCTTGTCTCTGCCATTTTCAAACGCCTCTGTGGAGCGTTTTTTTAGTCAACTAAATCTCACAAAGACTTCCCAGAGATCGTCTTTGAAAAATGAAACATTGCGTGGTTTAATGCACGCTGTATATTATCTAAAGAACAAGGTTCAGTCTGTCCATAATATTGTAATTGATGAACATTTATTGAGAGCAATAAATAATGTGAAGAGCAATGCAACTTGCTCAGAGGATGTAAACATATATAAGCCAAATAATTAGACATGATGACAGTTAGGTTGCTCTATTGTGATACTTTTGCAAAGCTGGTCCTAAAATCATCCAGGTAGTAGTTCAGTATACAGATTCTCTCTCTCTCTCTCTCTCTCTCTCTCTCTCTCTCTCTCTCTCTCTCTCTCTCTCTCTCTCTCTCTCTCTCTCTCTCTCTCTCTCTCATGCGATTTGCAAAGTTAATTTCAATCTATTTATGTTTTGCTCCTTCTGATGCTTCTGCAGATATTTTTTTTTAAAGTATCAATGTTATAGACCACAGAATTTCGTATGTTTTGGGATTTACATACTTCCTGTAGTAATTATGAAAGAATTATGCAAATTTTTTTTACAGGATTTGTTTGTTAAATGTTCAAATTTACACTACATTATTTTTTTTTACATGCAAGTGGTGAAGAGAATTTCTACCTTCCTTTTGTTTATATATTTTTCAAGTAGGAGATCAGAATTAAATTCATTGTATCGTGTCTATAATTTTGATCCCTTACTATTAGATTTTATTATCTGTTCTGACCATCACCTTCAGAATGCTTCTTCAGGACTGTTTATATATATATACACACACATACACACACACACAGAACACAGGAAGAGATGGGAAAGATCAAAAACTTGTTGCAAGAGGCAAGAAGGTTAAATGATGAAAGAAATGAAGAAGAGAAGAAACATTTTCATTACAGAGTTCTTCCAGACAAAGGGGAGATAAAGAAGATAATGACAGAAGATCAGGGGATGGGGCCTCATTAAGATTGTTATACACAAATGTTGATGGATTAGCTGGTAAGGCAGTAGAATTAAAAGATAGGATTCACAACAGTAAGGCAGATATAGTAGCAATTACAGAGACTAAGTTGAGTGAGGACATAAACAGTGTCACAGTTTTTCCTAAGGGTTTCAGAATACTAAGGGTTGAAAGATCTGAGAGGACTGGTGGAGGGATAGCACTGCTCATAAGTGAAAGGATTCAAGTCGAAGAAATAAACTTGGCTATAGAAAGTGAGTTCAAGGAATTTCTTGTTGCTCGCATAAATACTGGGTCAGAGAGCATTATAATAACTGTTGTATACAACCCACCAAGGAACCAAAATAGGCTTGAAGTTTATGAGGAAAGTCATATAGGTACTATTGAAGTCATAAACTCAGTTGTTAACATGGCACGGGAAAAAAAATGTAGGATTTTGATTATGGGAGACTTTAATCATAAAGAGATAGATTGGATAAATCTTGACCCACACAGTGGTGAGGACTCATTCGGGGCAAGATTCCTAGATTGCGTACAAGGGAATTTCCTACACCAACTTGTAATGGAACCAACAAGGGCCAGGGGTGGGGATGAGCCATCACTACTTGATCTAGTGTTCACAAATAATGTGTTGGATATTGAAAAAATTGAGTATGAACCACCAATTGGAAAGAGTGACCACTGTGTGTTGTTGATGGAGTATATTATTGAAGATATTCTTCCTGAGAGTAGAGGCACTGAGGACATGAGGAGGAACTATCCGAAAGGAGATTACATCAAAATGAATGAGCTTTTTGCAGTTATTGACTGGAGAACCTTATTTTACAACAAATCTGTACAAGAAATGTATGACATCTTTTGTGAGAAATATGGGAAGATAGTAGATTGCTGCATACCTGTCACCAAAGTATGTGTAATTCATGCCAGAGAGAAATGGTTCGATAATGGGTGTAAAAGAGCTAAGGAGTGGAGAGACAAATGCTGGAAAAGGTATAGGAGGAGAAAAAACATAAATGCCTGGCAAACCTACAAAAGAGCAAGAAATGACTACCTAAGTAAAAGGAGAGAGGCAGAGAGAGACTATGAGAGGGACATCACCAGGAAGGCTAAAGAAAATCCCAAGCTTTTCCACAGCTTTATCAGAGGAAAACTGAAGGTAAAAGAACAGGTTTTAAGGCTAAAGAGAGCGGATGGAAGCATCACTGAGACAGATGAAGAGATCTGCAAAGAATTGAACAAGGAGTTTCAGTCAGTATTTACAGTAGAAAATACCCCACCCCCTCAGATTGCAGTGATAGAAGCTCAAGGGCCGGTATTAGAGAACATCAACCTTACAGCCACAGAGGTATGCAAAGTGCTGATGGATTTAGATGTTCATAAAGCTACAGGTCCCGATGACATATCCCCTCATGTGCTTAAAAAATGCGCAAACACAATATCAGTGGCACTAAGTATCATATTTAAGGAGTCACTGGAGTCGGGGGAGATTCCAAGATGCTAGAAACAAGCAAATGTGATACCTATCTTCAAAAAGGGAAGGAGGGATACGGCTCTGAACTATAGACCAGTTTCCTTGACCAGCATAGTTTGCAAAGTTATGGAGAAACTACTAAGGAAACATATCTCTCTTCACTTGGAATCCTTCAACTTTTTGTCAGTGAGGCAACATGGCTTCAGAGAAGGTAGATCAACAGTAACAAACTTATTAGAATTTTATGATGAGGTAAGCCGAATCTTGCAGGAAAGAGAGGGCTGGGCAGATTGCATATTCCTAGACTTCCAGAAAGCGTTTGACACTGTTCCACATGGGAGACTTATTAGGAAGCTGCAATCAATGGCTAGAATAGGTGGAAATGTTTTGGAATGGATAAAAACTTACTTAGAAGGAAGGGAACAGAGGGTTAGAGTAAGACACTCAGTGTCTGAATGGAGAAGAGTTAGTAGTGGAGTTCCACAGGGTTCAGTTTTAGGGCCACTTTTGTTCCTTGTATATGTAAATGACCTACCAGGGTCTGTAAATTCATTCATGAATATGTTTGCAGATGATGCAAAGATTGTGAAGAAAGTAAAAAACGAGAACAATGGTAGAGAACTTCAGGAGGATCTAAATAATCTGCATGAGTGGTCAGAAAAGTGGCTAATGAAATTCAATACTTCAAAATGTAAGGTAATGAGAATGGGTACAAGTGCAAGAAGGCCCAAGCTTGACTACTCGGTGGCTGGAGTACAACTTCAAGAGACAGAAAATGAGAGAGATCTAGGAGTAAACATACTGGCAGATTTGTCTCCAGAAATACATATAAATGGCATAATAAGGGCAGCATATGCATTCTTATCAAATGTAAGGGTAGCCTTCAGGCACATGGATAAGGAAATGTTCAGAAATATTTATGTAACCTACGTGAGGCCAAAACTCGAATATGCAGCCCCCTTTTGGAATCCGCACTTGAAAAAGCACATAGCTAAGCTTGAAAAAGTTCAAAGACATGCCACGAAATTGGTGCCAGAAATACGCAATCTCAGTTATGATGAGAGGCTGAGGGAATTAGACTTACCATCACTCGAAGCTAGAAGAGTGAGGGGGGATATGGTGACAGTCTTTAAATTCCTTCATGGTTATGATAGAGTGGATAGGGATCGATATTTTGATATGGCTGGCTCTAGAACTAGAGGTCATAGTTTGAAGCTTCGTAAGAAAACTTCTTCGCAGGATGTAAGGA
This sequence comes from Halocaridina rubra, assembly GCA_037179515.1. Taxonomy (NCBI): domain Eukaryota; kingdom Metazoa; phylum Arthropoda; class Malacostraca; order Decapoda; family Atyidae; genus Halocaridina; species Halocaridina rubra. The sequence continues at coordinate 32,426 of JAXCGZ010007663.1, forward strand.
AATACTTTTTCAGTGTAAGAGTAGTTGATAATTGGAATTGGCTAAGCGAGGAGGTAGTTAATGCTATCTCAATCCATAGTTTTAAGGACAGGTATGATACGTATCACTAAGTATAAAATGGAACCGATGAGGAGACGGGAAGATACGAGCTTTGGGCTCTTTCCCGTAAACACAATTAGGTAATCACAATTAGGTAATCACATATATATATATATATATATATATATATATATATATATATATATATATATATATATATATATATATATATATATATATATATATATATATATATATATGTATATATATAAATATATAAATATATATATATATATATATATATATATATATATATATATATATATATATATATATATATATATATATATATATATATATATATATATATATATATATATATATATATATTGAAAAAGAGAGAATGATGAAGAGAGTGATATCTTCGCTGAGTATATAACCGTAATAATAATATTAATAATAATAATAATAATAATAATAATAATAATAATAATAATAATAATAATAATAATAATAATAATAATAATAATAATAATAATAATAATAATAATAATAATAATAATAATAATAAATACAAATAATAATAATAATAATGATAATAAGAATATTGTTGTTGTTGTTATTAGAAAATAAATATAATAATACAACGCAGTAATATACTACGTAATATATGTATGTGCATGTCTGTTTATGAACATGAAATTGTTCATTGAAAGCCTCAAATAAAAATGTTGTTATCGGGTTGGGTACGTGAAGAACAAGAGTGAAAGTAGAGTGACCGACCTCTGCGAGTTCCCCGTCTTTTTATTTAATCATGATTTTTCTAATTTAATTCAAGTGTTTATTATTTCATTTCATTTTAATATAATTTTTTATTTAATTTTGCTTGAGTCTTACATTTATTTAAGTTTTTAAGCTTTATATATAATATATTTGATAAAATATTTAGGGTATATTTTAATATTTATATTTATTCATATATATATATATATATATATATATATATATATATATATATATATATATATATATATATATATATATATATATTATAAGTCCTAGGTTCGAGTCCCGGTTGGGGTAAAAAAATTATTCATGTTTTCACATATGTAATGGGCTTATATATATATATATATAAATATATATATATATATATATATATATATATATATATATATATATATATATATATATATATATATATAAATATATATATATATATATATATATATATATATATATATATATATATATATATATATATATATATATATATATATAAATCTGTGCCCACCCCCAACATGGGGACCACTAGTGACACATAAAATATAAAACCAACAGAACATGCCTTCATAGTTCAGGGAATACAGCTCTTGCTTGTCACTGAGGATGTGCTGATTTCAACTCCCCCAAAATACGTCTCGTCCAGTATAACTTCGCCAGAATCACTTGGGTATAGAAAAGAGAGGGTAGTGGAGTCTTATACGGTAGTCCCTCCCTGTCAGCTCAGCAAACTCAGTGAGTACACTGTTTAGATGTAGATAAGCAGTAGTGGATTGGTATCCAGTAGGCGTTGGGATTTCATAGTAACAAAAATACTCTTTTCGTAGCGCTCATGAGAGAGAGAGAGAGAGAGAGAGAGAGAGAGAGAGAGAGAGGAGAGAGAGAGAGAGAGAGAGAGAGAGAGAGAATTTTGTGCGATGAGTCATGTGAATATATACATGCCTACATAGATGCTTGCATACTTACATACTAAGAGGGAGAATTGTGGCACGACTTACGTGCGGTCATACGTACCTACACCCTTACATATATATACACATCCGTACATACATACATTCATCCGTACATATATACATACATACATACATACATAGCCCCCTTTTGGAATCCGCACTTGAAAAAGCACATAGCTAAGCTTAAAAAAGTTCAAAGACATGCCACGAAACTGGTGCCAGAAATACGCAATCTCAGTTATGATGAGAGGCTGAGGGAATTAGACTTACCATCACTCGAAGCTAGAAGAGTGAGGGGGGATATGGTGACAGTCTTTAAATTCCTTCATGGTTATGATAGAGTGGATAGGGATCGATATTTTGATATGGCTGGCTCTAGAACTAGAGGTCATAGTGTGAAGCTTCGTAAGAAAACTTCTTTGCAGGATGTAAGGAAATACTTTTTCAGTGTAAGAGTAGTTGATAATTGGAATTCGCTAAGCGAGGAAGTAGTTAATGCTATCTCAATCCATAGTTTTAAGGACAGGTATGATAAGTATCACTAAGTATAAAATGGAACCGATCAGGAGACGGGAAGATACGAGCTTTGGGCTCTTTCCCGTAAACACAATTAGGTAATCACAATTAGGTAATCACATACATACAATGATGCATCAATACATACATACGTACAAACATACATGCATGCATACATAAACACGTACATAAATGCTTACCGTACATACATACATACTTACGAACGTACGTTCACATACAGAGAGAGAGAGAGAGAGAGAGAGAGAGAGAGAGAGGAGAGAGAG
>JAXCGZ010007663.1:42500-47500 GCA_037179515.1 Halocaridina rubra
CAGAGGGTTGGAAATGAATGTTAAGAAAGTTTTGTATGAGAAAGTGGTTGTGCCAACTGTGAAGTATGGATCAGAGTTATGGGGTATGAAAGTAAGTGAGAGACGGAAACTAAATGTGTTTGAGATGAAATGCCTGAGGAGTATGATTGGTGTATTTCGAGTTGGATAGGGTTAGGAATGAAGTGGTGAGAGCAAGACGGGTGTGAGGAGAGAATTTGCAGACAGAGTAGATATGAATGTTCTAAGATGGTTTGGCCATGTGGAAAGGATGGATTATGAGAGACTGCTGAAAAGGTGATGAATGCGAGAGTTGATGGGAGAAATGCTAGAGGGAGGCATAGGTTTGGGTGGAGGATGGATGTGAGGGAAGCAAGTTAGCGTGTTAGGAATAAGAATGAGTGGCGAGCGATTGTGACGGAGCTCTGATGGGCAGCTGCTGTTACCATGCGTCTGCATCTTACAGAGGTAGCCCTGTGGTAGGGGCAGTACGGGAGTTGGCAGTTGTGAAGCGACACAGGTTGTGGAAGAGCCGGGAGGATGGGCTGTGACACTCCAGCAGTGCCATCTGACCGGTTGCTAGCTTCCTCGCCATTGCCCATAGAGCAAAGTAATCCCCTTATTGTTTCTTTTTTTGATGTGGGCTACCCCCCCCAATTGGGGGTGACAGCCAAGGTAGATAGATATATATTGAAAAACAGAGGCAAGGGACAATGATAGCACAAAGCCTGACCATATACCTATCATATAGCCAGGGTTCAAGCCACTACTCCACTCACGTGGATCCAGTTATCTCCAGGCAGTTGCTGATTAATCAAGTTGATCTAATAAAATTCATCAACTTCCAATTAATTGCTCTGTTCCGGTAACATTAGATAGTAACAGCTGATACAATCCCGGGCTAGGATCGAATGTGGGGCCAGTATATTACCAGCCCCAGACGCTACCACTGCACAATGTTGAAAACTGGAAAACCATCTTTCTGTCTGTCTATCTATCTATCTGTCTGCCTTGTATTATTTGTGATTTAGTTCTTTTATTCCCTAACCTAGGAGGATAAGTATCGTATTATGTATAGCTCAGGTAATATTTCATCATCGCAACTTACCTGTATTCAGACACCATATTTGTTAGCGGCAAGAAAGGGAGGGATTGTTTTTAGTCACATATTACGACGCACAGGGAATATAATAGTATAGTATTGGAATAGTAAAAATCACAATATTGAGTTGAATAAATATAGAGGTTTATTAAATTAACATTTAAATTTACTTAGATGATTTAAGTATGATTTATATAACATACTGATAATTAACATAGTAAGTTGAAGACTCCAAGAACGAGGTTATATTTCCATGTATAATCATTCCTCAAAACTCGAAATTTTGGAAGCTTTTGAAAATCAACTAGAAGCATTTGTATGTATTTCAATAAGTATCAGTTCTTTTCATATGTCATCGTTGAATTAAAAAGGTTAAATATTACTCGCGTCTTTGGGGTCTTGATTGTAATAAATATATGAAATGTTATTTGCAAGTTATTGGCGAAAAATTCCATTTAAGATCGTAGACATTTTAATTTCCTGGTACTTTATTTTCCAATACCAAGTGGTGGTTTACACACGTGTTCCTGAAGACAGGTGTCGAAACAGCATTTGTCGACTCCACCACAAGCACCGTCGTTGGAGCAGGTAGCAGGAGGTAAGAAACTTCTGACAGGTGGGCAGACTGGGCGCACAGGTGGACAGAATCCTGGTTTCACCACACCTGCAAAGCTCTGGGGTTGGCTTACATCCTCACAGCAATAAGCTTGTCCCTGGGGCGTCCTACACCAATACCGGCAGGCACTCGGAGGGGCCACTACGTTAATTAATCCTGGATTCACTCCAAATCCAATGTTACTGCTGAATCCACCTCCGAAACCGGGGTTGAAACTGAAGCCGGAACTGAATCCTGGACCGATACCACCGAAACTCGAGGTGAAGCCACTGCTACCAAATCCTCCTACGGGAGCAACACCAAGGAACCTGGTCGATGGCTTGCTGTCACTTTTTTCTGTACGTCCTTGTGTATCATTGCTCGATGGTTCATCATCAGCAACCACAAGGGCGAGACAAACCATCCATAAAATAAAATGTTTCATCTGAAATACAAGAAAATGGATTTTTAGCCCAATTTGCTGAGAGTGAAGAGAATGAAAATATTGGAAAAATCTGAAGTTTCCATATGCAATAAGGAATTATTGTGTCTCCTTAAAACCAGGATGGAAGTTTAGGGGTCAATTAAAAGTATTCGACAAATCATATGCAGATTCATTATTTCATGCGTTCTAACACAAAAAAATCTTTTTTTCCTATATTATCATGGTACATTGACATAATATGACAGCGTAAATATTATATTATATGGTATATTGACAGAACATGACATAGAGACTGTTTCGATTTTCTTCAAGATTAATACGTCTGATCACTTAGAAAGATATGCTGAAGATATGCTGAATTGTAAGGAAAAAATATTAATTTGTGTAAAATCGTGATTCTGGGCAGAGAATAAAGTTTGCTAAGCCAAATAAAAGAGGGATTTTTTTTTATTTATAAAGATTGATAACTGAATATCCTGGAGTTTGTAAAATTTAGTAACTTGGAATTTTTAAATTTTGAAAAGACTAGTCACTTCTAAATTGTTCACATATATGATACTCTAGTTACAGCACTCTGAAACAAGAAAAAATAAGCATTTTTTTTTCAGTACAGTGATGGTTCGTTGTGTGAGGTTTGTTGAAGTGACATATAGATAATTTTGAGTCTTCAGAGACTAGATTACTAGTTTACCTCTTTAAAATAGAAATAATTAGAATACTCTAAAGTTCAAGAAAATACGAATTTTTGGCGTTAAATCCTAATCCTCTAAACAAGCAAATAAGATATTAGATACATTTTTCTTTTTAACTTGAATACACTATAGAAGGATACGACACTAAAATTACAGAAAATAATAAACCTAAGCCACAAATAATAAATATTTGAAATAATCGCCTTGTTTCAAAACGACGAGGGCTCCCTACATTGAAATTTAATCTCAGAGGTTCCGGATTGAATTCCTGACCCTAAAGAGAGTGTAATACATTCAACTAAACTGTATATCAACCCAAAAGAAATATAACATCATAGATACCTGTACGAACACGCCTTTCCACTTACCTTTGCAGTCGAGATATCGTTTTTGATATGACATTATTACCCATCTAACTTACCTTTATATAGAGATGGATTATTCATCCTTGAAATAAAAGAAAAGCTTGGGCAAAATAGGGTAAGGGTGGGGCATGATGGGTATAATGGAGAAATAGGTTAAAAAATAATTAATGTCAATGTAAGAGTAAAAAAAATGCGTCTGGGTTTTATCGCCTTCCGGTTGTTATTCTAGGAATTCTCTTTGAAGTGACCTCAGTATATATATATATATATATATATATATATATATATATATATATATATATATATATATATATATATATATATATATATATATATATATATATATATATGTGTGTGTGTGTGTGTGTGTGTGTGTGTGTGTGTGTGCGTGTGCATTTGTGTGTGAGTGTCTGTGTCTGTGTGTAAGCATATGCAGATACAGAATATATATATATATATATATATAATATATATATATATATATATATATATATATATATATATATATATATATATATATATATATATATATATTTGTGTGTGTGTGTCTGTGTCTGTGTGTAAGCATATACAGATACAGAATATATATATATATATATATATATATATATATATATATATATATATATATATATATATATATATATATGTATATATTATATATATAAATATATATATATATATATATATATATATATATATATATATATATATATATATATATATATATATATACATATATATATATATATATATATATATATATATATATATATATATATATATATATATATATATATATATATACATATATATATATATATATATATATATATATATATATATATATATATATATATATATATATATATATATATATATACATATATATATATATATATATATATATATATATATATATACATATATATATATATATATATATATATATATATATATATATATATATATATTAAAACAAACGTTTTAAATTGTTCTGTTTTAATAGTAATAATAATAACAATAATAATAATTATCATAATAATAATAATAATAATAATAATAATAATAATAATAATAATAATAATAATAAAAATAATAATAATAAATAATAATAATAATAAAAATAATAATAAATAATCATGACTTTTAAGAATGGCCATTGCCGAGTATTCATAAAATATACAATCTCGGAATTTGCCTATATTAATTTTTGTCATTTTTTTTAATTTGCTTCCGACCTTTTCATGCTTTGCATCAAGGATGAGAGTGGGGTCACACTTTCTTTTCCGACCTTTTCATGCTTTTTATCAAGGATGGGAGTGGGGTCACACTTTCTTTTTCGGTGAAAAGGAAGAGAGGCGTGTGTGATTACCTAATTGTGTTTACGGGAAAGAGCCCAAAGCTCGTATCTTCCCTTCTCCTGAACGGTTCCATTTTATACTTAGTGATACTTATCATACCTGTCCTTAAAACTATGGATTGAGATATCATTAACTAGCTCCTCGCTTAGCCAATTCCAATTATCAACTACTCTTACACTGAAAAAGTATTTCCTTACATCCTGCAAAGAAGTTTTCTTACGAAGCTTCAAACTATGACCTCTAGTTCTAGAGCCAGCCATATCAAAATATTGATCCCTATCCACTCTATCATAACCATGAAGGAATTTAAAGACTGTCACCATATCCCCCCTCACTCTTATAGCTTCGAGTGATGGTAAGTCTAATTCCCTCAGCCTCTCATCATAACTGAGATTGCGTATTTCTGGCACCAGTTTCGTGGCATGTCTTTGAACTTTTTC
>JAXCGZ010007663.1:55000-72500 GCA_037179515.1 Halocaridina rubra
TATATATATATATATATATATATATATATATATATATATATAATCTTTACCCGGTCGGGGTAAAGAATGATTCATGTTTTCACATATGTAATGTGCTTATTTGGTATTTCATTGCCCGAATGAGATTGGGAATTGAATTAAATGCTAAAACGAAGCCACGAGTGAGGTTGGGGAATATGTAATGTGAACATAGTGGCATTCAGATAGAATGCGTTCATTCCTAAGTATAGCAGATATAAGCTATAAGGTTGGATTATTTTTACCCTTCTGTGGTGTAGTGGTAGCGCCTTGACTTAGTAATCATAAGTCCTAGGTTCGAGTCCCGGTCGGGGTAAAGAATGATTCGTGTTTTCACATATGTAATGTGCTTATTTGATACACACACACACACACACACACACACACACACACACACATATATATATATATATATATATATATATATATATATATATATATATAAGTTTTGGAAAGAAGTGAAGAGAGCAAGGAAGGGTGGATCGAGGATGGAAGAGACAGTGAAAGATGTGAATGGACAGATGTTAAGAGGGAACGATGCAAGGAAAAGATGGGCAGAATATTTTGAGTGCTTGCTGAATGTTGAGGAAGATAGAGAGGCAGCTATAGTGGCAGTGGGAGGGGTTCAAGGGCCAGTAATGGGAGATGAAACTGAGAGAGAGATTACAAGAGAGGAGGTGAAAAGGGCATTGTATGAAGCGAAAGCAGGTAAAGCACCTGGAATGGATGATGTGAGAGCGGAGATGTTGAAAGAAGGGGGTGTGACTGCATTGGAATGGTTAGTGAGTGTTTAATATATGCTTTATGTTGTCATTGGTGCCAGTGGATTGGGTGATTGCCTGTATAGTGCCCCTATACAAAGGTAAGGGAGATATGTATGAATGCAGTAATTTTAGGGGTATAAGTTTGTTAAGTGTGGTAGGAAAAGTGTATGGTAGGATACTGGTTAATAGGATTAGGGATAAGACAGAATATGTGATTGCGGAAGTGCATAGTGGTTTTAGGAGAGGTAGAGGTTGTATAGATCAGATTTTTATAGTTAGGCAGTTATGTGAGAAATATTTAGCAAAGGGTAAGGATGTGTATTTTGCATTTTTGGATCTGGAGAAAGCATATGATAGAGTTGATAGAGAGGCTATGTGGAATGTTTTGAGATTATATGGAATCAATGGTAAATTGTTGCATGCAGTGAAGAGCTTGTATGAGAGTAGTAGAGCTTGTGTTAGGGTAGGGAATGAAGTGAGTGAGTGGTTTCCAGTGAGTGTGGGACTGAGACAGGGATGTGTGATGTCACCATGGTTGTTCAATTTGTATATTGATGGAGTTGTAAGAGAGGTGAATGAGCGAGTGCGTGGTCGAGGTTTGAGAATGGTAGATGGGGATGATAACGAGTGGGAGCTGAATCAGTTGCTGTTTGCAGATGATACTGTGGTGGTGGCAGATTCAGAGGAAAAGCTGTGTCAGTTAGTGTCAGAATTTGGAATGGTGTGTGAGAGAAGGAAGCTGCGAGTGAATGTGGGAAAGAGTAAGGTTATGAGGTGTACAAGAAATGAGGATGGCGCTGGATTGAATGTTATGTTGAATGGAGAGACACTTGAGGAGGTTAATCAGTTTAAGTATTTAGGCTCGGTTATAGCTGCAAATGGTGGAGTGGAAGCAGATGTGTGTCACAGAGTGAATGAAGGATGTAAAGTGTTGGGTGCATTGAAAGGAGTGATGAAGAATAGAGGGTTGGAAATGAATGTTAAGAAAGTTTTGTATGAGAAAGTGGTCGTGCCAACTGTGATGTATGGATCAGTGTTATGGGGTATGAAGTAAGTGAGAGACGGAAACTAAAAGTTTTTGAGATGAAATGCCTGAGGAGTATGATTGGTGTATCTCGATTGGATAGGGTTAGGAATAAAGTGGTGAGAGCAAGAACTGGTGTGAGGAGAGAAATTGCAACCAGAGTAGATATGAATGTTCTGAGATGGTTTGGCCATGTGGAAAGGATGGATGATGAAAGGCTGCTGAAAAAGGTGATGAATGCGAGAGTTGATGGGAGAAATGCTAGAGGGAGGCCTAGGTTTGGATGGATGGATGGAGTAAGGAGAGCCCTGAATGAAAGGAGGATGGATGTGAGGGAAGCAAGCGAGCGTGCTAGGAATAGGAATGAGTGGCGAGCGATTGTGACGCGGCTGTGATGGGCATCTGCTGTTACCGCGGGGCTGCATCTTACAGAGATAGCCCTGTGGTAGGGGCAGTAGGAGGAGCTGGCAGTTGTGAAGCGACACAGGTTGTGGAAGAGCCGGGAGGATGGGCTGTGGCACTCCAGCAGTGCCATCTGAACGGTCGCTAGCTCCCTCGTCATTGCCCATAGAGCAAAGTAATCCCCCTATTTGTTTTCCTTTCTTGATGTCGGCTACCCCCCAATTAAAGGGGGAAACAACCAAGGTATATGTATGTATGTATATATATATATATATATATAATTCCAGCTCAGATCTATGTCTACTCCAATTCTTTGGGATTAATTGTGACATAAAACGGCGCAGACTGTGTTTGTGTGCGTGTGTGCTTTTTTTCTGTCTTTCTCTTTTTTTTAAGTTTTTATTTGTCTGGCTGAATTGATGTCTATCTGTCTTTTGACCGAATCATAACGTTATGTTAGATAGCGTTACCCATGCAAGTATATCCATCTTTTTATTTCCTTATCTATCATTTTTTCTTTATTTTCCTCATTTATATGCATGTATGTAGGTTTTTTAAAGTAACTCGTCCTGTCTGTCTACCTATTTATGTTTGTCTGTCTATATTGTCTAAAAAAAAAAAAATTTGGTATTTTTTATATTTACTCATTTTCAATCTTAAGTACATTCTCAATACCACATTATGAAGATATACTTTATTGCAGGTAATTAATCTATAGAAAGTCTAATGAAGTAATACTTAGCGACTTACCTTTGATGTAAAAGGCAAAAATTAATATCGCACAATTTTATTAAATGTTTTATTGATTAATATTCTACTAATTAACTTGCAGATGAGTTCAGTGCATAACACATAATTGCTTCTAATTATTTTACTGCACCATGAGTTAATTAAATTTTTCATAAAGCAGCATTAATTACATATAATCACTTTTAATTATATTATAGAATAATATGTTTGTTACCTTTTAAGAGGAAGAATGAATAATACATAATTACCTTAATTACTTTTAAAATGTTATACAATAAGGTGTCATTAGTATCTGCGCATGTGTTTGGTATTGTATTAATCTATTTGTAATTTTAATTTTAACTGGAATTAAATGTCATGTATTTAGCAATTTTTAAGAAAGTAATACACTGATAAACAAAGGGACATAAATTAGATAGATAGATAAATAGATTCATAGACCAGATAAATAAACTGTAGAATGTGTATTAGATGTTTTTTGAAGTGTCTCCTACTCTTTACTGTCAGGGATTACTTTACTGAGACTCTCCCTGACAACCATATTTCCCTAATTCAATAGCGACTTTGGGGACTCTAAACAAAGCTCTAAAGATCTTGGTTTTTGTTCTTATCCTGTGTGTGTGTGTGTGTGTGAGAGAGAGAGAGAGAGAGAGAGAGAGAGAGAGAGAGAGAGAGAGAGAGAGAGAGAGAGAGAGAGAGAGAGAGAGAGAGAGGATTATCAGAATCCAATCCCGAGAGGTGGTTTGCACACGTGTTCCTGCAGACAGGTGTCAAAGCAACATTTTTCAACACCACCACAGCGACCGTCGTTGGAACATGTGGCTGGTGGGAGGAAGTTCCTGATAGGGGGACAGGATGGTCGAACAGGTGGACAGAAACCGGGTTTCACAAATACCACGAAACTCTGGGGTTCGTCGGCTCCTTCACAACAGTAAACTTGGCCTCTTGGAGTCCTACACCAGTATCTGCAGGTGCTTGGAGAAGCATTATTACCTCCAAGACCCCCCAGAGTATTGCTGATTGCTCCCGCAAGGCCGTTGAATCCTCCTCCAACTCCGTTGATGCCCACTCCAAGAGGTCCAATTGATCCACTTACTCCAAAACCATTTGGTCCTAGACCACCTACTCCATGATAACCACTTTCAAGAGGACTACCTTCTAGACCTCCAATACCTCCAAATCCATGTCCAACACCAGGAGGAATGCCTTGAAGTCCATTAAAGCCACCTGTGATTCCGAAACCACTGCCTAGACCAACTGGACTACCAAGGTATCTGGAAGATCCTCCTGAGGGACTCTGATGACCATCGTTGATCAAAGCACTTCTAGTTCTCCCTTGAGGTCCACTGGCTCTGAAGTTGACGTCAGACTCTTCGCCATAGCTAATCACCTTGTCACCTGTCCCGATAACCGTGGGTTGGACAGGTTCTGTCTCGTCCTTTATTTCATTTTCTTCACCTTCTTCGTCATTCGCTTCGTGGTCAGAGGGCTGGTTCTCTTGGCTATTACTTGAGTCATTGTCTTCTTCGTCGTCTGCACCAACGAGGACCAAAACAGCGAGCAGAATCCAGAGGAGTTTCATCTGAGTGATTGATCAAAGCCAGAAATTTAGAATCTTTAGCGATGCCACTGAATAACTTCTTTCATTATTCTTTGACTGTTATTATGTCGTTGTTTGCCGTTTCGAGTTACTGTTAAACCCCATTCGAATGGGAGTGGACAAAGACAGATTGGAACTGAGGAATTAAGGCTGGATGCCCTTCATAGCGCTCCTCGGTGGGCTCACACATGGGTTTGTCACTTCCCGTATCGAGCGCTCTAATCATTTAGCTTCCTTGGTCCCCATGCTAAACTCGTATGTTGATTCCCAAAATTACTGTCTTCATAACATAATGGCAAACACAGACCAAAATTACTAAAGGAAATCATTACCTTGCTTTTCAACAACTTACATAGAGTTTAACTTACCATAAAACAGCAGACGTAACTATAGTTCCAATATACAAAAGACATAATTACAATACTCATTAACATAACTCAAGACTTACTTACAGATCTCCTAAACCAATAACATAACAGCAAATTTAAATACAAACCGCTGAAACAATTCCCACTTTAATCTGTAACCACCCAGCAGCCTCTCCAATCAGCAGAATTCTCTCTACTACGTCAAAGCAAGGCAGAAATGAAGCCTTTATACGTCGTCTTCATAATTAAACAGTCCTTGATGCTATGTCACAAGGAAATAAATTATATTCATCATGAACGTAATGACTTCTGTTTATAAAGAACGCATTTGACCTCTGGTTTGATAACATCAGCGTTAGAACGTAAGTGGGCGCATTTGACCTGGCAATTGGCGACTTTTGACCTAACTTGCTCTAATGATGTAAGATGCAGTAGAGGAAGTAATTTACAGCTGTTTTTCCTCATGATTTACGTGGATTTGCATAGTTATTTTACCATTTTCGCATGATTTACGTGTATTTTCTGGTCTGGTGTGCTTTTAGAATTACTTTGCATTTTTGATAAGGTTTTTGTTATTTATATTTTCAGGTTCTAAAACTTGTAATATCATTGTTGTTGTTATTATTATTATTATTATTATTATTATTATTATTATTATTATTATTATTATTATTATTATTATTATTATTATTATTATTATTATGTACACACATTTATACATCTATTTTCGTGTTTTGACTTATATAAACGACCGTAATACAAGTTGCTATTGTTGGAAAAGTATTGCCTGAGGATCCCCGTATGCAAGCCAGGCATAATTAGTGTATATTCCCAATAATAATAATAATAATAATAATAATAATAAAAATAGTAATAATAATAATAATAATAATAATAATAATAGTAATAATAATAATAATAATAATAATAATAATAATAATAATAATAATAATAATAATAATAATAATAATAATAATAATAATAATAATAATAATAATATTATAATAATGATAACAAATTTTGTCATTATGTGATACATTGAGGCCTCCTTTTAATGGGGTTGGATGCTGACATGTTGGAGTTGTAAGGGGAATGAGGTTGGATGCCCTTCCAAACGCCCTATGGCGGAATAAAACCCGCTTTTGTCAGGCTTGTCAGTGTCCGACTTGTGCTATGTTACCGAGTAATTAATATTGAATATAACAGGTATAGGTAATAACACTTATAATTATTTGTATTCCGGTTTTAATATACTGTACAAATATTAATTCCTTCTTGTAAATATAATACATATGAATAAAATGTACATTCAGGTATTTACAAAATAATAATATATACATTTTCTGCATATTTAGTGAAGTGCATTTTATGCAGTTAATGATGTTCGCGAGAGGTTAAATTTCGGTTTTTCGAGATACTGATCTCGGACTTAACGTCCAAATCCAAGAGGTGGTTTGCACACGTGCTCTTGCAAACAGGTGTCGAAGCAACACTTGTCGACACCACCGCAAGCACCGTCGTTGGAACAGGTGGCAGGTGGGAGGAAGTTCCTGATGGGTGGGCAGATGGGTCGGACAGGTGGACAGAAACCGGGTTTCACCACTCCCACGAAGCTCTGGGGCTGTTCAGCTCCTTCGCAACAGTAAGCTTGTCCCTGGGGTGTCCTACACCAGTATCTGCAGGTGCTGGGAGGTGCAATGTTGCTTCCAATACCTCCAAGTCCTCCAAAACCACCACCTAGTCCTCCAAAGCCACCGCCAAAACCGGGGTTGAAGCCTCCAAATCCACTGCCAAAGCCAGGATTAAAGCCACCGAAGCCACCACCAAGTCCTGGGTTTAATCCTCCAAAGGATAAACCACTTCCGAACCCGCTTCCAGGGCCACCTCCACTGAAGAACCGACTTGATCTATTGTCCCCAATGTCTCTTCCAGGTTGTTTAATGGTAGAGGCGCTTCCAGTTCTCCCTTGCGTGTCATCCTGGACAGAGCCAGTGGCGTCAGAAATACTCTTTCCTGTTCCTCCCTCTCCTGTCTCTTCAGCTGCAACTTCTTTTTCATTTTCAGCACCTTGTTCTTCAGCTTCTCTGTTACCGCTCTCTTCTACGGCCATTTCCTCTGCTCCTTTCTCTTGTTCTGCTTCGGCACCTTCGGTTTCGGCACCTTCGGTTTCGGCAGCCTGTTGTTCTTCGTTCTCGGCAGCTGCCGTCTCTTCAGCCTCCATTTCATTTCCTTGTTCGGCTTTTCCTTCTCCGTTGCCATTAGTGGCATTTTCACCGCCGTTGTTCAGTGGCGTGCACCAGCCTACTGATGCTAGTAGCACCAGAATTGCAAGTGAAAACCACAATATTCTCATCTGGAAAATTAAGAGCATAAGACAGATTAGATTTGTAATGTAGAGCTGTTATCGATAGCCAAAATATTCTCATCTCTAATGTCAGTGGATAAGAAAGATCAGCAATACAGATTAAAATGCAAGCAGTAATCACAATAATTCCGTCTGCAAAGAATTGTATAGTATGGCTTTATCAGCCCTCCAGTTTTTTCTTTATCATTTATGACCATATGATCATACCGATTTGGTGCTGAGCAGGTTGTCTTTTTCTTCATTTTTTATCTGCCTTGTTTTATAATATGCATTTCAGTTTCTTAAATGTTTTTTTTTTAGATGAGATTAATGTAGAGTTGCAGATACTGGCACCAAATCATTTTAGCAGGATAATAGGCTAATATGAGCAAAATATAAATTAGCATCATATCGTGCTGGTGTAGCCCAAACAAGAAATTATGGAAACTACAAATATATAGAGATATAGAAGGGACATTTAGAATAATTCTACACTGCCTTGAGATAGAGGTAGCTTGATAGGCAAGTAAAGATGGAAAATTGCAGGGTGAGGCAGAAGTAAAAATTCATCAAGGAATGGTTAGCAAGGTATAATGGTGAAGTTACTCGATAATGTATATAGGAAATGTGCACGTGGTATTAATTAGCATCTGATGTACTTAGGAGATCCAGGCCTATAGAATAAGCACAAAATTTATACTTAACAAACAATATTTATCGAATTTGATTGTCTACAGAAGTGAAAAATGAGGCAGTAAGGGGAGCCTTTGCATCCAGGATGCATAAAATTGTGTATGTAAAAATGAGATGATAGGTAGTGAGAGCGTGCGTGCGGTGGGTGTGTGTGTGTGGTGCGTGTGTGTGTGTGTGTGTGTGTGTGTGTGTGTGTGTGTGTGTGTGTGTGTAGGTTTAGCCTGAACGAATTCAAACATTAAGGGTCTTATCATCCAGAAGTCATGAGTGTGCATGCTTATTTAGTTGCAGTGATATTTCAAACGATGCGAGTGCGCTTACAATATCAGGAAATATGGCCTGTGTCTTTGTATGAGTGGGGTAAGAAGATACTAGAGTGAAGCGTCTTTCTATCCAGATAGTGTGAGAGAGCGCACATAAGATAGAGAGTGGCATTTGTAAGTACGAGTACTAGCGAATGTAGCTAATGATGGTTCTATATTATTATATGGCGCAATTTAGATAGATAAAGATAGATAAATAAAAAAACACACACACATATATATATATATATATATATATATATATATATATATATATATATATATATATATATATATATATATATATATATATATATAGATAGATATAGAGAGAGAGAGAGAGAGAGAGAGAGAGAGAGAGAGAGAGAGAGAGAGAGAGAGAGAGAGAGAGAGAGAGAGAGGTTACTGGCACCTTATCTTCCTTCTTTCGCTCTTCTTTGGCACTCCAAACCGCTCTGAATTATTAGAAGGTGGCACACCTCCTTATATACCTCCATCTGTAAGCGGGACTTTGATGCATCTTAAGGTTATAAAATTAAATATAATGAAAAATAAAATAAAGACAAATAGACAGGCAGGTAGCCAAGATTCTAAAATCCGTAGTTTTAATGTCTTTATCATTTTTCTTATTATTTTTAATAAGAGAGGTAAGGGGGGGTTGGGAATTTACCCCCAACCCCTGCTCCAGACTCCCTAAAAGGTTACATATTAGCCATGACATTTATTAACCAGTGTAAATAAATAAATATATATATACCGGTACACACACACACACACATATATATATATATATATATATATATATATATATATATATATATATATATATAGATATATATATATATAGATAGATGTATATGTGTGTATATGTATATATATATATGTGTATATATATATATATATATATATATATATGTGTGTGTGTGTGTGTGTGTGTGTGTGTGTGTGTGTGTGTGTGATAGTTTTGCCCGTGGCTGGGATTCGAACCTAGGACACTTAATCAGTGTGCATAGATATCCATTACGTACTATTGATTCCCTAGCTCCAGCAGTCAGATGAGAGGTTTCACTCTTCTCTTATACCTTCGTTGGTATAGTTCGTCCCCTTCTTCTTTTGCTACTTCCATTTCTTTTCTTTTCTTCTTCAATCCTCCTCCTCCTCCTCCTCCTCCTCTAGAGACCTAAAGAAACAATAATATCCCTAGATGTCACATTGGACTCCTGAAAGTCAATTGATCTTTAGATTCATTTATTGTATAAGCTGCTGATTTCAGACCTGTATTGAGGAATAGTCCATACAGAGAGAGTTTGTGGAGAAGACATTACCTTAGGTAAATAAAAACATATCCCTTTAAACTCAGTAGTTAGCCATCGTTTGGTTGTTGTGCAGTAATTTAGGGATGTATATATGAGTTTGCCGCGCCTCTTTCAGTACGGCGGTAGAGGTAGGGCATAGATACGGCTACCAGATATATATTTTACAGCCATCTTTTGCCAGATATCCCCAGATACGATAATCCAAATACTATATATATTTTACAGCCATCTTGTGCCGGATATCCCCAAATACGATATTAGTGTGCCGTGCATCTGTGCGCACGGTACGAGAAGTAAGATATGTACGGCTACTTTATATACAAGTAGCCATTCTTGCAGTGTTTCATAGTGTACGTGTCCCGATTTCTCGGAATACGTGCATGGTTGCCGCACCTATGTGTACGACAGTAGAAGTACAGCATTTATACGGCTGCTCCATATACAAGTAGCCTTTATCCCTCATTTTTCATATCGCCCTCTTGTCCGGGAACTCGAAATACGTGCATGCGTTTGTCGTACCTCTGTGTGTACGGCAATAGAAATACGGCAGATAAACGGCTGCCATGCGTACTTTAGCATTTCGTGTCATTTTTCAAGACGTACTTTGTTCGGAGATCTCGAAATACATACGTGAGTTTACCGTACATTTGTATGTACGGCAGTAGTAGTACGGCTTATATACGACTTCCATATGTAAGCAAATTTATTTAATAAATAATTTCTTATCATGACACAGCAGTTTTTGAAAGGATTTTTTTTTTATAAAAACTAGTTTAAAAAACTTGTTTATAGTTATTTGTAAACTAAACACCTGATTTTACCTCTTCCTTATTCTTTCATGTTCCTGGAGAGATAAGTAGTAGTAGTAGTAGTAGTAGTAGTAGTAGTAGTAGTAGTAGTAGTAGTAGTAGCAGCAGAGATTGTTCACTTTGTTTCGACATCACAGAAAACTGGAAATTAATTGCCAAGTATAGTAGTAGTAGTAGTAGTAGTAGTAGTAGTAGTAGTAGTAGTAGTAGTAGTAGTAGTAGTAGTAGTAGTAGTAGTAGTAGTAGTAGTAGTAGTAGTAGTAGTAGTAGTAGTAGTAGTAGTAGTAGAGATTGCTTACTGTGTTTTGCGGCCAAAAAATTCTTATGATGATAGTAGTAGTAGTAGTAGTAGTAGTAGTAGTAGTAGTAGTAGTAGTAGTAGTAGTAGTAGTAGTAGTAGTTATTAAGTTTGCTTTGCAGTCAGATATAATTAAAATTGAATTACTATCCCATTCGAGTTAGAATAATGAGATTTTTTTTCAATTAAAATAGCAGAAACATTAGAAGCATTTGAAATACTGCTGCTACTATTATTACTACTACTGCGACTACAACTAGTAGTAGTAGTAGTAGTAGTAGTAGTAGTAGTAGTAGTAGTAGTAGTAGTAGTAGTAGTAGCAGCAGAGATTGTTCACTTTGTTTCGACATCACAGAAAACTGGAAATTAATTGCCAAGTATAGTAGTAGTAGTAGTAGTAGTAGTAGTAGTAGTAGTAGTAGTAGTAGTAGTAGTAGTAGTAGTAGTAGTAGTAGTAGTAGTAGTAGAGATTGCTTACTGTGTTTTGCGGCCAAAAAATTCTTATGATGATAGTAGTAGTAGTAGTAGTAGTAGTAGTAGTAGTAGTAGTAGTAGTAGTAGTAGTAGTTATTAAGTTTGCTTTGCAGTCAGATATAATTAAAATTGAATTACTATCCCATTCGAGTTAGAATAATGAGATTTTTTTTCAATTAAAATAGCAGAAACATTAGAAGCATTTGAAATACTGCTGCTACTATTATTACTACTACTGCGACTACAACTTGAATGCTTTGAAAGAACCGCCTCAGCCCTACTCGATAATGGTTACCAACATGAAAATCAGAAGATATTTTTAAAGTACAATTCGGGTTGAATTCAAGCCCCCAAAGAAGCATAAAACTGTCAGTTCAAGCTACCAAAATTGTTTGAACTAATAAAATATAAAAATTCCTCTTCTCTAGTAGAACGTAAACAGGAACCCTCCATGACTCAGTGGGTTAAGGAGTAGTCTCCTATCTTAAAGGATCAGTGTTCGAACCAACCTAATTCCGTTGCGAATAAAAAAAGAAATTTAATATCTAGTTTAGGCACGGAAACGAACTGAAGGGAGACAGTAGCGTCTGTTGCATCCTACCCCCTGTTTACTTAGTAGTGAAAATGAGTACACAAATAGGAACCATTAGGCTATTAGTTGACGATTGAGCATCCAGCCACAGAGGAATTAAGCCAGCTCTACTCGGTATCTGTCCCAAGCCCGGATAATGGACAGAGTTTGTATCAGGAACGGCACCCGGCTCTAAGTCTGTGAGCTAAAACCCAATTTAGTCTTTAAGAGGCCAGTGAGAAACTGCAACCCCATTTGAACACTAAAAAAAACTGCTGAGAAAGATGTGCTCAAGGATGCAAATAGGCAAGCATAGGCTTGTCCTGTAGCTCTGCGTCTTAAACAACTTTTAAATTTGGCGGGAACATGACGAGATACTGTAATGGAATTCATATTGGCGGGCTTTAATTTCACGCCAAAATAAAAATCATTATACCGGGACTGAAGTTATGTTGACCTCATGCATTATTATTTTACTGGAATATTTGTATTTATTTGCACCCATTACTCTCCCCACCCCCTTGACGTCGGCTCCCCCCATTCGGGGCAGCCTCGGGGGTAGATTATTATTATTATTATTATTATTATTATTATTATTATTATTATTATTATTATTATTATTATTATTATTATTATTATTATTTAATACGCTGTGTAATCATCTTAAAGCGTGCAGTATATACGTTTCTATATAATGTAAGAATGAAGGTTTAACGTAAAAAGAAAATGAAAGGTCTCTATTTTAAATGTTTTATTTCCTATATACACAAAAACACATATAATTAGCTAATTACAGAATGTACAAGTTTCTATTTATGCAATGATTTTACATGTTTCAAACATGTTTTGTTTCTATTTCTTCCTTAACGTCCAAATCCAATAGGAGGTTTGCATGTATGATGTTCTAAGCAGGTATCGAAACAGCATTTATCAAGTCCAGCACACTGAACATCGCTGGTACATGGAACTGGAAATTGCTTTAGACCTGGACATACTGGACGGATGGGTGGACAGTAACCAGGTTTAATGACTCCAAAGAACCCAAAACCAACAGAGTGAACATTTATGGGAGTTTGCCCCAGAGATTGTCCTGGTATCTCACAGCACACATACCTACCATGAGGTCCCTTACAGAAATATCTACAGCCACGGCCTGTAAATCTGTTGTTACCACTAACAGCTGTGACTCCTCCAAATCCTCCTCCAGTTCCTGATGCAACTACTCCAAAGGCACCTCCGATACCACTTCCAGCACCCAGACCGCTTGCGGAACCAAGACTTCCACTCAGTCCTTGATTCACGATTTTTCCGCTAGTAGGGGCTCCTCCAAAGCCAGAGCCAACAACTCCAACAGCAGGACCAGGACTCACTCCAAAAGAAGGACCTGTTCCGATAGGACCAGGACCTGCGCCGATAGGACCAGCCCCACCAGCAATTGGGCCAGGACCTACACCAATAGGACCAGAACCTGCACTGATAAAACCAACCCCACCACCAATTGGGCCAGGACCAGGACCTGCGCTAATAGGGCCTGGACCTGCACCAGTTGGGCCAGGACCTGCACCAATAGAACCAGGACCAGCACCAATTGGGCCAGGGGCAGGACCAGCTGGGCCAGAGACAGGACCAACTGGGCCAAGGACAGGACCAATTGAGCCAGGGGCAGGACCAAGAGCAGGACCAGCACTAGGACTGGGAACAACAGTAAATCCTGGTCCAGAATTGATATGTATGTTTATGCTGGAACTAGAGGATGAACTTGCAGCTGAGCTCGATGTTTTCCCTTCAATATCGTCTGTATCATCGTCGCTTTCATCCTGAGCGCCAGTTTCAAGGTAGCCTGCATTATCGTCCCCAGTGTTGCCAGTAGTGTTCTCCTCTACTGCAGGAAAATTTTCGTCGGCAGCCACAAGAGCCACAAGGAAACAAACTAACCAAAGAATCTTCATCTGAAATAAGAGCAAGATTATTTTAGTCTTGATATCTGAACTGATATTTGATCTGCTAAAAGTTTCTTAGAATATAAAGCAGTATTTTCTGTAATAGTTAGTTATACTCTCTCTGGCTACTGAAGCAATAGGTAAGAATGTATGACGCATCATTATCAATGCTTATTTGAAATGAACTATGAAACAGAAGGTCAGTATTAAGGAACAAGTAACATACGAGGATTTCTTTTCCATCATGCACTGTTAGTCTAGTTTTTCATCATTTCAAAATTGCTGTACATTTGAAACAAACCTTACAGGAGCGCCAAGAGTCAAGTACCGAGAAGTAATGCCAATAACTTAAAACGTAACTTGTTTATATACATGGACATAAGGTCTCTAAAAGGCCCCTTACTTTTCATCTTCCTGCATCAAAAGTGTTGAAAAACAAGCCACCAAACGCAAACGCCAGTTCCAACTCTCTAAGGATTCATACTGACACAAAAACTCACTTTCCTGATCATGCTTGAGAAAATGCAGTCTTGCTGGACTAGACAAACTCAAGCCCACAATAAAAAAAAAAAATGAAAAAAAAATCGAATCTTATCTAAGTCAAGTCACTTTTAATGTCACTTGTCAAAGGTTATTTAATGTCATATATGGTTCACGTTTAATTTCAGATATATTTAAGAACTGACAATTATTTCCATAGCATGGCATAGTTGGCTCGAGATTGATATGGATTTCCAAAAGTCATGAGTTCGAATCAGCCTCTTTCCTTGGTGAAAAGTAAAGTGAAAATTAACACTGACGAGGTTGTGAGACAACTATTATTGCCTTCAGTCGGCCCCTAGCCCCTGCGTACTCAGCAGGAATGACAAGTACAAAATTGGATATGACAGACCAGTTGTGAAACCCAATTCTCCAAAAGCTCAGGCACTAGAACAGGCGGCTTAGAAATTATTCCTCATTTAAACTACATATTTAATATTTATATAATAAAACTAAGAAATCTAATGAAAATGTATATTGTAATAAAAAAAAGAATACACCGAGTCCTATTATATGTCTAAGAGGGGGGCGTGGCATCACAGCCAGGTTAGCATGGGCTGTCTATATGAGTATTTCAGAATGATCTGATTTTGTTTTACTTAAGTAGATTCTATTAGTTCTTGTTTATCCAGGGTTTGGGAAGATTTTGCCCTTTGATGGAATGATGGTTCTACTACTACTACTACTATTATTATTATTATTATTATTATTATTATTATTATTATTATTATTATTATTATTATTATTATTATTATTATTATTATTATTATTATTATTATTATTATTATTATTATTATTATTATTATTATTATTATTATCATATCATTATTATTATTATTATTATTATTATTATTATTATTATTATTATTATTATTATTATTATTATTATTAAAGTACTAGTAGTAGTAGTAGTAGTAGTAGTATGAATGATTGCCTGAACTATGAAATTCACTTGATATTTTATATGTATGCCCATATATATATATATATATATATATATATATATATATATATATATATATATATATATATATATATATATATATATATATCGTGTCTTACTCCTGACCGGGACTTAAACCTAAGACAAATAATTACTGTGCCAAGGCGCTATCAACTACACTGGCACAGTAATGATGTTCCTTAGGTTCGAGTCCCTGTCAGGTGTAAAGTATGATTCATTTTTTCACATTAGGTTAATGTGTATATTTGATATATATATATATATATATATATATATATATATATATATATATATATATATATATATATATATATATATATATATATATATATATATATATATATATATATATATATAATCTATTTGAGGCCAGATCTTGAACATGCAGCCCCCTTTGGGAATCTGGAAAAAAAGTTCAAAGATCTGCCACGAAACTTGTGCCAGAAATACTCAATCTTAGTTATTATGAGAGTTGAGGGAATTAGACTGACCAGCTCTCGAAGCTAGAAGATTCAGAGGGAATATGATGACGGTTTTTAAATTCCTTCATGGTTATGACAGAGTAGATAAGGATCGATATTTTGATATGGCTGGCACTAGAACTAGAGGTCATAATTTGAAGCTTCGTAAGAAAACTTCTTTGCAGCTATAAGGAAGTACTTTTTTAGTGTAAGAGTAGTTGATAATTGGAATTCGCTAAGCGAGGAAGTAGTTAATGCTAACTCAATCCACAGTTTTAAGGACAAGTATGATAAGTATCACTAAGTACAAAATGGGACCGATCAGGATACGGGAAGTTACGAGCCTATGCCCTGAGTGTTGTAGGAGGCGACTAATAGGGAGATTTATTTTCTTGAATGAAAGGACTAAAAGCGATAGGGGGCCAGTAGGGGGATTAGCAATCCCTCGTACTCCAATTTTTATTAGCAATCTCTCACTTCCTGATGTTTTTTACTTGCCAGATAAGAAGGACGATACCGCCAAGGACAAGAATTGACCGTTTGTGTTGAAAAATTCTCTTATCACTGTTCTTTTATCACCATTGTGGCCATTGTGCAGACCAGCAGGATATGGAATACTATTCAAAGAAATAAGTAACATAAGGCATACATTACGTCTTATCCTCTTGAGGATTTTAAGGGTGGCCACAGCTGTAACAAGAGGTGCAAGTAAGAGAGAGAGAGAGAGAGAGAGAGAGAGAGAGAGAGAGAGAGAGAGAGAGAGAGAGAGAGAGAGAGAGAGAGAGAGAGAGAGAGAGAGAGAGAGAGAGAGAGATTCACTCTTTGGAACAGAAATTATGAGGTTAACAACTCAAGTTCATATAATATGTATAATATTTAATTATATATTCCATTAGTAGTCTAAATCTTGCGTGAAGTAGGGGTCACACTTCCTACATATTAAGTAGAATAGATGATTTAATTATCAAAATATATCACCCTCTCATTGATATTATGTATTTATATTTTTTCCATACATAGAATACACATTTGATCTTATACATGAATATTTTTGGCACAGAATTTCAGTACAGAATGTATGTCTGTATTCATACATGCAAGAATATATATCGTTATACTTGTAATATATATATATATATATATATATATATATATATATATATATATATATATATATATATATATATATATATATATATATATATATATATATCTTGTTCCGGTTTTACGTCGCAGACTCTCTTTTCAACCAAGGGCTAGGACGGTTGCCTTCTTGCGAAGGACTTGTCTTGGCAGATGTAATCGTTACCCTGAGTGCATGCCCTTGCTAACCTCAGACCGTGACGGGGCGCGAACCCTCGACCTGACGCCTTAGAGTCATGGACGCTACCGCTTGAGCCACGGTGACCACACACACACACACACACACACACACACACACACACACACACACACACACACACACACACACACACACATATATATATATATATATATATATATATATATATATATATATATATATGTATGTATGTATGTATACTCTTAATCAACAACTACTAAATAATTTAGGTTGTATTAAAATATCTAAGTGTATAAAATTAATGTTTATTTTACTCTATTCACTAGTTTCGTTATTTACATTTTTGTATTTACAGTCTTTGCTTATACAGATTTGATTACAAATATTAGTTTATATTCGTATATTTACATATTTTGATGTAAACAGTTTTGATCATAAGCTTCGGTCTGAGTATTTTGTCTTTTTGCATTCTGGGGAGTTTTAGTTTTATTTTTTTTAAGACAGTGAATTATAGATCTTCATTGTGGTTTTATCGTCCAAAACCAATTGGTGGTTTGCA
>JAXCGZ010007663.1:77500-107500 GCA_037179515.1 Halocaridina rubra
GTGTGTGTGTCGCAATAGGTGCCTTCAAAGGACAGGGCAGCCAAGAGCTACTGCAATCTCTCTTTTTGTTCAATTGTGGCCATCCTGTTCGTTTCATGTCTCTGACGTCATTATGGGGGGTGGGGGAAATCTTGATAACATGTAACTAACATCTCCAAAGATTGGATGCTTGTTATCCTTGAATTAATATATAAGAAAAAATGAGTAAAATTTAATTTAATCCCTAACAGTTTGAAGTAAAAAAGAATATTATGAATCGTTCGGTAAATTTGGTCAACTCGTCAAAGTTCACTTGCTTCAAAACTCGTAAAAAAAAATTTGTAGTACATGCTGTTTTTTTTTTTTTTACCCAAGTACTGGAAATACGTATGTTATTATTATTATTTTTTTCAGAGGCATATGACAAATATGTAGGCCTATTCTCCAGCTTAACTTATACCGCGATTGATTCCAAGAGCATATGTTTAAGTCATATCTATCTATTTGTCTATCTATACATCCATCCATCTATCTATCTATATTGGCCTCCTCCTCTGCCAACTTAAAATTCTCCTTCTGTAACTTAATTGTTATTCTTAAATAAAGTATTTCTTATCTAAGCTTTCACTTGTATAGTCTTGACGCTCTGAAAAAGTTTGAAAATAATTATACAGAAGTCTGGACGACCCTCAAAAACTGCCCTATCAGTATTTGTTTAGGTATTTATAGAGAAGTTTTACAAATAACGACCCAAAAAAAATTTTTTTTTCTTCGAGCACACGGAAGTTAATAATAGTCGAAAATACGAGTATGACTTGGCAAAAATTAAATGTTAATTTATTCACTGTAGTGAAAATAATGATAAAACTACGATGTTGAATAGTCATTTGCAAGGCATGGGCCCAGTTGGATCGAGGGATTAAAATTGAGTAAATGTGTCAACTATTACCATAAAGCGCACAAAGTTTAGATAGGTCTGGTTTTTTCACACTAGCTATTCGAAAGCATTTAGTTCAAATAATAAACGAAAGCATTATAAAATATCTAACTCGTAAAATTATAATTATGCACAAGCTAATTTTGTCAAAATAGATCATTTTTATTAATTATATCTATGTCAAATGTTAGCAGAAATAATTGATATATAAATAGAACTTTGTCAAAATAGGCTAGTAATTCAAAATTTACATACTTAAAAATCAAACTGGGTAGTTGAATTTATAATTATCTGTCCAACTATATACTATCTATCCCATTATCTCAGTATATGCAATTAAATCTGAAACTTTTTTTTTCAATTAGGATTTATTCTCCATCTCGTAATCGTTTTGTTAACTCGTATCAAACTATAATTGTGTTTATAATTCCATTTGGCAGACACAGATAAACATGAAGATACAATTTCTCTTGTCGTGTGGCATATCATAGATGCCTATAGCCTCACACGGCATTTCATAGATGCCTATAGTTGCCAGATGGCAGTGACGCACTCGATACCCGCTGCCACCAGGCCTGTCAACAGAGGCACAGAGCCCAGTTAGAGTTCAGCCTTTGCCAGGGGCAAAAGTCACGTCCGTAGTCAGCAATCTTCTTCTTGGGGCCGGGAATAGAGTGTGACAAGAACTACATAGGAATGGGAGCTTTGAGGAATTAAATAAGTGTATACTCTAATGAACAACTTTAAAGAAGATGCTTATCTCTCCACTACTGACCTCGCTACCTATAATAACTTACAGATAGTACAATTAAAGCTCTCTCTCTCTCTCTCTCTCTCTCTCTCTCTCTCTCTCTCTCTCTCTCTCTCTCTCTCTCTCTCTCTCTCTCTCTTCGGAAAGGCTGAAAACTCACACAATCATCAACATACAGTAAATTATTTTGCATTTTCGCTTAGTGAATATTATATGCCGGCATTTTCTTCATAATTCACTGCTAAAAAATACTTTGGTTACACATCTAACAGTCTCGCCACATTATATCTCGCCGGCTATAAATAAGCAGTATGACGGAATAAATGCATTTTGATTGCTAAAGTGGGAAGCACTTTCTCGTCTGCAAGCTCACTCATTAAACTAATACCGCAATTAATTGGGGATCGGTGATATCCTATGGGTCAGCTTTATTACTCAACCATTGCCTGGAGATCACAGGATCCACATGATTGAAGATGGGGCTTGGGACCGGGCTCTATGGTAGATACATAGTTGTCTCTGTGCTGTCACTGTCCCTTGCCTCTGCTTTTCATGGGAGACCTTTAACTATGATCTTCATAGCTCTGTGAGTCTGCATTTATCTTGTTCGAGTTTGATTCTCTACAATCATATTATAAATGTACTTGTAAACTATTACTTGGAGGGGGAGGAGCAGGGAAAATTGTGGGAGAGGAGTAGGGGTATTACTCTGTTTGGAGGGGTAGGAGGAGGAGGAAAGCATATCCTCCCCATTCCTTCCCCACGAATGAATGGGGGAGTAGGGAGATGAATGGAGAAGTAGGGAGTAGGAAGGGAAATATCCTACCCTATCTTTTCATCTATTTGTCCCCTCCCTCTTCTTGAAAAACATGGAGAAGGAAGGGGGGGGGAGTTGAAGGGAATTTTCCTACTCTCCCTCACCCCCCCCCCTGCCACACGCCATTCGTCTCATGTAATCTGTTAGCTTGAAACAAGTTCTGGAGCAACATTTTACTTTTCTTTTAAACGATGACATTTAGGCAGGTTTTTTAAATGATTTTGTAGAAAATGTCAATCAGATTAATGTATAGTTCACTTAAAATTTGATGTGTGTGAGGGGAAATAATACGTAATTTGAAGCTCTTATCGAATGTATGATTTCAGTATATACTGTATTTTGCCCACGCGAGATTTGCATTGCGTCGCAGACTAATAACGGATTTGGAAAAATATATTTACCAAGATGTCTAGGAGGAGAATTTAATGATTTATTGATTTGCTTATTTTATGTCCATATTTATATATCTATATCAGTTTATGTATGAATCTGTATTTTTTTTAATCTATCTACTTTTATATCAGTTTATTCGAGTATTAGTTAATGAGACTCGTGAAAATTTGGGGACAGACTATTCATAGCTTATAAACAAAATGAAATTATAGATATAGGTTTTTACATGTTAAGTGACATGTTAAGAACAAAATGTTTCAAATATTGATAAACATTTCAAATACAGGAGGTGCTAGGTCGAGTTCTTGCAGTGATTCTAAAGCATTTCTTTGTCAGAATACTTTCGAGAAGGAAAGGAAAAAATTCTGTTTCACCTCTCTACCATAGGCCATGTCAGTACACGAATGTCTAGGGACAGGAGTGTAACAGCTTAGATATGTGCAATAATTAATGTCATGCAGCCCGTCTCTAAAAGAGAAAATAATGCAAATTTACTTATTGAAAGAAGGAATAAAATAATAAATTAGAAGTTCTTCATTTAAAGGTCAGGTTTATTGATGTCTCAGCAATAATCTTCTAAACTCGCTTATGTATATGAGAAAAACATTTACAGTATTACTAATATTAAGTAATATTCAGCTTAGCAACGTCTGTTGCCACAGGAAGCAAATATTATTAATGAGGCCAAGTTGAAGGTTGTGGCCTCATTTTTGTTCATGACCTCTTATAGGTACTTGTGACCTATGCCAAAGAGGTCAGTTGCATGCATTTTGGCCTCTCACTTAAAGGCCAGTTGCTTTCAAAGATTAATGTAAATGAGTTTTACGAGATTTTTTGTTTTCTTTACATATACCATAAATTTAATTTTAATATTTTCTATTGATAACCTATTGGTCAATAAAATTTATAAATTACTATTCTTATGTCAAAAAATAAACATATAAAGTAATATATATAAAGTTTATTTATTCAATGTCTCGCTGCTTCCTCTGCTATCTTGAATATTTTTCAGTTGATAACCTATTCGTCAGTGAAATTTATATTTGCCTTGTTTAAAAAAAGATAATTTCCAGAGGATTAGATATAGAGGATTTTATTTGAATACAGATAAAAAAAAGCAAGCATCATTTAATGTCATTTCTCTTGTTCTAATGGGAGTGGATACAGACATGATCGAACTGGGGGAATAAGAGTAGATGCCCTTCGTAACGCCCCACAGTGGGCTCGAACCCGCGTAGTCTCTTCTGATATACCAGGATATTGAATTGTTGGAAAACTTTATTAAAGACTCTCTCTCTCTCTCTCTCTCTCTCTCTCTCTCTCTCTCTCTCTCTCTCTCTCTCTCTCTCGTGATACATAAAAACTAGTCTGAGGAGGTAACATTCTTTTATGGATCTTTAAAAAGGGTATTACTATATATGAATATCACCGACTGCATTTGCTTTGGATTAATAATACTAATATAAGTTGTTGGCCTTCTGCTTTTGATAGATTATGTAATAAGTATAAAAGCAAGTCAGTATGTGTAAATCTCTCTCCCTCTCTCTAAGCGTATTATTGCTGTTCAAGTCGACGATATAAATGGTACTTATCGATATAAAGTACATATTATATATGCTTTTATTTTGCAAATGGTATTCCTATTATATAACAGTTTAAAAATGTAACAGGTTTAAAACTTTCGTGAAATGTATTTGTTAAAAATTGCCTAAGAGAAAGTAATAGAATAGGGATATGTCATTATGACATCACAGGGCTACGAAGATCATAGTTAAAGGTCTCCTATGAAAAGCAGAGACAAGGGACTGTCGTATCGTTGTTGGTCTTACCCAGCCATAGCTACAGCGTGTGAGGTGATAATAGATATTGTTATTCCATAGGTAGCGAGGTCGGTGATAGATATGCATCATTCACTTAACAGTACTTTTATTTAGAGATAACCTGATAATTATGAGACTTATCGTCAAATTAAGGTTGATATTCTGATTGGACTTGATGCTCTTTGGTAATACATGATTTCTCATAAGGTTCATCACGTGGATGGTATAGTAGCTCAGGAGTCGTTGTTTGGATGGGTGCTTTCTGGATGTTGGAGTGTCCCCTCTTGTGAGAATTTTGTTGCTTCTCAAATGTTAAGTCTTGAAAGAATTTCCGACATTGAATAACAAAACTTTTGGACTCTCAAGTTCGTGGGAATTAGTGCTGATGAACTAGTTGCAGATATTGATTCTCTCTACTGTAATGAAAATTTTTGAGAGAATTGTGAAGTTTATTGATGGTAGGTATCAAGTATTTTTGCCTTGGAAGTCAGATGTTGCAATGAATAGTCTTAAAAATAATGAGGGTCTTGCAAGAAAAAGATTGAAGTCTACCAAAGTTAGACCTGTGTTTGCTGTCTCTGCAGCACGCTATAATGGTGTGTCACTAAATGACTTTCTTGAATCTGGCCCTCCCCTTATTCCAAATTTGGTAGAAATTCTTATGCATATTAGACGCTGGAAAGTAGCCTTTACTGCTGATATTACAAAAGCATTTTTACAAATTAGTGTCCAAAGACAGGATCATGATGTACATCAATTTCTTTTGAAAACTCAAGACAAAGTTAGTCATGATATTTGTTCGTGTACCTTTTGGGAATTAAAGAAGTCCCTTTTTGTTAAACACTACTATAAAATATCATCTTAAATGTTTTCCTAGTTCACCTGTTGTTGAGGAACTAGGAGATAATATGTATGTTGATGATTGGCTATCTGGGGCTGATAGTATTGAGGAGGCCTTTTCCCGCTCAGAAGAGGCTCGTGATATTTTATCTAGGGCAGGTTATTCTTTGCCTAAATGGACCTCAAATAGTAAGAATTTGGTAAATAAGTTTAATCTGAATTTTGACGTACAATATGAAATGCTGCAACAAAGATACTAAGTGTGCAATGGTTATCCTCTCTAGACTGTTTTTCTTTTGAGGGTCTTGATTTAGGTGTCCATTATAAATCATTGTCTACAAAACGAGCTGTCCTTAGCATCATAGCTAAACTTTTTGATCCACTTGGTCTGATTAGCCCCTTTGTTATGTTTGCAAAAATTCCCTTTCAAGAAATATGGAGACTTGGATGAGGAATTGCCATTAGAGTTACAATCTCAATTTCAAAGGTGGATCAAATGTATTGATGTTTTTTCATCTTGGAGAATACCTCGGTTTTACTCTATATGTTCTCCTTGGAGATCCTTGTCAGGAATGGAGCTTCATGGCTTTTCTGGTGTCTCTGAAAAGGGGTATGGGGCTTGTATTTATTTGAGGATTCGCCTCCAAAATGATTATTATGAAGTGTTCCTAATTGTTGCTCGGGCCAAGGTAGCTCCTATCAAGAAAGTTACATTACCTCGCTTAGAGTTGTTGGGTGCCTTACTTTGTGCAAGGCTTTTACCATTTTACAAATCTGCCCTTCAATTAGCTGAAAATGTGTCATACTACTGTTGGACAGACTCCCAAGTAGCCTTGTCATGGATAAAGGGAAATCCTCGTAGTTGGAAAATGTTTTTACATATCAGGGTAGTAGAAATTCAGTCTTTAACTTCTCCTAGTCATTGGCACCATTATCCTGGAAAAGACAATCCTGCTGATATGCTTTCTAAGGGGGTGTATGCTGAACAGATGGTTTCTTCTGAGGTTTGGTTACATGGTCCAAATTGGTTGTCCTGGTCTTCTACTTGTTTTCCTAACAATTAATCTTACACAATTCAAAGTGTAGACTATTCCCTGGTAGAAAATGTTCTCAGCTGTGTTGCTTTGAACCCATCATCCAAGTTAGCTGAATTTGAAAAATGGAGTTAATTTTCTAAGATTTGTATAATTATTGGTTGGATACTTAGATTTTGTCATAATAGTAGGCCTAATCAGGTAAAACTGTCTGGTGTTTTGATTGCTGCTGAGTTAGCCATGGCAAAGTTGAAACTGCTGTATTGTATGCAGCTAGAAGCATATTCTAGTGAAGTTGGTGCCATGAGACTTAGTAAACACCTACCCAAGGGATCATCTATGAGTAAATTGGACCCCTTTTTAGATGCTAATGGTTTTCTTAGAGTACGAAACGCTTAGAATTTTCCGATTTAAGTTATGAGAGTAAGCATCCTCTCATAAATCCATCTGGTCATGTGGCTAAGCTTTTAGTTCGGTTTCAGCATTTTTTCCTCAAGAATGCTGGTGTTGCCACTCTAGTTTCTTCTTTAAGGAATACCTTTTGGATCTTTGGGCTTAGGCGATTATCTAAAACTGTCTGTAATATGTGTGTACCTTGTCGAAGACAAGATTCAAAACCCTGTAATCAACCTGTAGCCCCACTTCCAGGTTTAAGGGTTAGGTCTGCTCCCCCTTTCACAGTAACTGGACTTGATTATGCTGGTCCCTTATTTTGTGTTGATTTGACTTCCACCAAGTTTTATATTTTGCTATTTACTTGTGCGTTTGTCAGATCTGTACACTTGGAACTAACTGATTCTCTGAATGTGACTGACTGTCTTCTTGCTATTTTCAGGTTCACTTCCAGACGTGATCTCCCTACTGTTTTTTATTCAGATAATGCTAAAACCTTCATTGCTGCTGCCCATCAGATACAGCAGCATTTTGGTCACTTGGCTCCCAAGTGGAATTTTATTGCTCCTCGTTCTCCATGGTGGGGAGGCTGGTGGGAGCGGTTAATCAAATCTGTCAAGTCTTCTCTTGGGAAAACACTTAGTGGTAGCAGCTTATCAAGGTGTGAACTAGAAACCACCATTCATGAAGTTGAAGCATGTGTCAACTCTAGACCTTTGACCTTTGTAGGGGATGAACCTGATATATCTAACCCTTTGACTCCCTCACACTTTCATATTGGTCGCCCTGCTGGTTTTCAAATAGAAGTTAAAAATAACCCTCCAAATTTCAATTTCATAAATAGGTCCTCATTCATGAGTTCTGCTCAATAGTACAATAAGACCTCATTGGTTCTCTCACTTTCATCCAATAACCACCTTAGTTTCCATCTTCGTTCTCACAGATTATAATTAAAGATGATTATAGACCATCGTTCTTTATCTACAGTAATTAACATGTACGTTGAAATCGGAAAAAAACTACAATTTTTTTTAAATTTAATTTGAGATTTTAAAACATTCCAACATACGACTCGCACATCATGCTATAAAAACACATTTATACAAATTTTCTAACAAAAACCACGGAATTAAAATCATTACAACATCGAAAATTCGAACAGAATATAAAATGCCTACAAACACACTCATTTTAGATTTTGAGGGTCATAAACCTTAATTCCTCAGCTCCAACCTGTCTGTCCACCCCCATTCGAAAGGGGATTGATACGGACAAAACTGCATATATTACTTTACACCAACATCTATATCCTCATAGATGCTTCTGTTTTGTTTAAGATTTAACCCCTTAATTCTAATGTAACACTAAAAACTCGTGTGAACAGGAGCTACCACAAGACTTGACTCCCTAGACGCAAGTGGTTCTGGCAAAGAAAAGACGTACAGACCACTTTAAAGAAGAGTTCTATACACAATTTGAGAACTGTGTGTTATGAAATTCTGTTTACGGAAGTTATACGGAACCTTTCCCAAGTCAGCAAATTAAATGAGCATTCACTATTAAATACGCGAGGTCAATTGTTTAACAGTATTCTCCATGCAAAGTTTATTCCCTTAAGCTCAACACTTAGCTCCTTCAGAATATCCTAAGTTTGACTCCCTTATGTTTATTATCTCTTCCTGAGATTCTTTCTGGGGCAAGATTATGGGATCTTTGTGGCATAGTGTTCCAGCCAATTTGCCAGACTAAGAGACGAACAAAGTAACTTTTATGGCGTCATCTTAAGGACAATAAAGGGCAGGAATTTATTCTATTTAACAATTATTAAAATGAAAAATATTCGAACTCTCCTAGAAAATAGTCTTAAGTTTTTTTTAAACGGCATTTTCTGTATATCATTCGAAACAATTTGTAAAAGGGTTTTGAAACTGAATTATAATAAATGAACAAAGCAGGAAGTAAAAGAATAAAGAAAAAAAATTACAATATAAAAATTAGATATTAAAGATCTTTCTAAAGTTTGTGATGATATATAAAAATTATGATAAAAAAAAATCAAGACCAAGCTAGATCAGAAGTACATCGTAACATGTCTGTGTCCACCCTCATTCGAATGAGGGACTAATTGTGACAAAAAAGGATATTTTTTTTTTTTTAGCATATTGCTCATTATTAGGAATACAGTACACTAATTAGTCGCTTCCTAAGTTATATACGGAATACAAATGTGGAATTCTTTCTCTCTTATCACCAGTGACGAGTAATATTACTACTACCACTAATAAAATTAATAATTTCTTGATACAGTGCCCACTTTCACCAGAACTAGCCAGATAGCCAGAACAAATAAAAGAAACAAAATAGCTGTGATATCACTAGGAAAAACTAATTACAGTATACTCAGTCACTTTAATAGCGAACTTTTTTTTTTACATCTTGTCTCTATCAACCCCATCTGAATGGGGGTCGAGACTAACAGGTTGGAGTTCGGGAATTATGGCTGAATATCCTTTTTAAAACATATCTCTCCCAATCTCTTCTGAACCCCATGCAAAAAGAAATTTTAATAACTTCACAACTCTCCCTTTGTCCAACTTTTCTTATGTCCAAACCAACTAGTTCATTCTGGCTCCATTCCATTCACGAATCTTCTCCTGTTCCTATTTCTCATATTGACGATCTCAAGCTAATATTTCTCAGAAAATAATAAAATGTAAATTGTGCTAGACTCGGGGAGTGACAAATTCATGTTCATGTCCAACAAGGTGCATTGGGAAGAGCATCCAACCCTAATTTCCCAGCAGCAACCTGCTAGTGTCCATTCTCATTCGAATAGGGATTAACAGTGACAAAACAGAAGAGAAATTGAAATATGAAGAGTTAGAGCAGTACATGACTAAAGCTACTTTTCCTTTAGAGGCGGTTTTCACAGTAAAAATTCAGGTATAAAACAGCTGCAAACCGAAAAAAAATCTGGAGGAAGTAAGAGAGAATTTTAACAAAATAAAGCTATATAGTTTTGCTCGTATTTCCAATTGAACTTCATATCTTTTATACCATAAAAAGATAATGGCACTGATATTTATGGTCTTGTAAAAACTTTCCTTTAATCTATTCAAAATCAAAATATACAAGTATTCTTAACTTACCTCAAAGATATATTGATGAGTATACTGGAGATATAACAAAATATCAGTATTTTAGGAAAATGAACAATGTATTATGCAGGGACCTCGGTTGTGCTCTTGACTCGGGGAGTGAATGACCCACGATCAAGGACACCACAGGGTGTCAAGGGAGGGCATCCAGCCTCAATTCCCCAGTACCAACCTGTGTCAATCCCCACAATAGAGATTAATACTGTAGTGACACATAACATGGCAAAGTCAGGGTATATTCTGTCTTTCCTTTATTTACTGTAAATCTGAGGAGATTCGACAAAGAATTAATTTGCAATATTTCATGCTATTTTGTCCATTGCAGGAGTAGGAAAAATTTTCTTTAATTTGCTCTATGGGAAGACAAATGAAGGTAAGCTATAAAAATCTATCATATAAACATAGGTAAAAAACAGAATATTTTTTTTTTCTTTTTTATGATTGTGACACCAGGACGGGCCAAAAAATAAAATAAAATAAAACAGCCCCCACCGAGCCTGGGCACGAAGAATACATTAAGTAAAAAATAACAGAGATGGAGAGTGTACTATTTTGCCACGGAGACTACTCCTATGTGCTGCTCTGAAAACAGCCAAATTAGGCATCCATGATATCCAAGCACGCACTCGTGACCTGGAACCAGTTCCTTTGACCCTTCCTAGTCGAGTCATTTACATATTAAAAAAAAAATATAAATATAAATAATAGACTTAATAGCCGGTTCCTTAAATCTTTCCTAGTCGTGTCATTTACATATTAAGAAAAAATAAATATAAATAATAGACTTAATTATTCCCAGAGAATCATTTCAAGCATAATTATAATTAATATCATTATTTATTCTCCCCTTTTTCTATTTCTTCATTCACTATCTCTTTTTTTTCTTCCTCTCCTTTCCTTCAGTGTATAATCTTCACTACCACTTCATAATGAATATAAACAGTGAATAAACAAAACATAATAGTTTTTTCTTTCCTTATCTCAAGCACGCTGAATGCTCCTCTTAGAAGAATTCTTTCCTATCCTTTTCCCAGGAGAATAACGCATTTCGTAATTATTTAAATCCGAATTTTCAAAAGACAGATAAAAAAAGCAGGGTAATTGTGATCTTTTCACAAAATATTTTACACTGGGGATAACTGACTTATGGGCCGTAGAAAGGGAGGGGTTGTCAGCTGTCTCGTAGTTTGTACACATTTACTCTGCAAGACAGCATGATATTAAAATTTTCATTGTGATGGGATTTTTTTTTCTACGTTTCTAAAAACTCTTACAGCCGTTTTGAGTTAAAACCATATTTATAAACAAATAATAACCAATTACCCAAGATAAAAGTAATACAGATACAGTGCTCCCTCATTTATCGCAGGGGGTTTGGTTCCGGGACCGGCCGCGATAGGTGAAAATCCTCAAAGTATGATCACAATATATATATAGGTATTTTACATTTATTTTTACCTTAATTGTATAAACCCTCCCTGTACTGTTAAAAAACCACCCTTTACTTTATTAATAACAGCGTGCAAGCGTAAATTTATATGAAAATGACAGGTAAACTTACCGTGAATGAGGTGATGATGACGTGTACATACTCATATACACATAGTTCTCAGAATAACGCCTGGATAGGTTCTCAGAAGTGTCGGGTAAATGGAAAATCGCGTGAAAAAATGAGTCATTTTCCATAGGAAACAATGATAAAGGGCATAGATACGTTCCAAACCTTACATAGACACACCATGCCAAAGATATAAGATAAGTAAAAAACATATTTTATTACTACAAAAGATATTCATATTCACTTTACAGCTAAAAATTAACATACATTACTGTACTGTACTCTATTATGCAGTGGGCAACAGTCATACAGTGCACTGGGACATGCATGGTGGCCGTGAGCAAGTTACTCATGCGGTAGAAGAGGAGGAGGATGCAGGGGAACGAACCTCTCTCTGCAAATGTAAACAGTGATAAAATAAAAATTATAAATAACCAAAGCAAGACTAAAAAACGAAAAAAAAATAATTATGCAATGCCTAAATCTACCATATGGCAGATTAAAAAAACTTAATTACATTCTCTAGACAGGCGCAGAGTTAGGGGGGATATGATTGAGGTGCATAAATGGTTTAAAGGGATTAACAAGGGTGATATTAATAAAGTTTAAAACATTCATGATCAAACCAGAACTCGTAATGGGTAATGAATTTAAGCTTGGTAAATTTAGGTTCAGAAGGGAAATTGGTGAAAATTGGCTTGGTAATACCGTAGAGTATTCCTAGTAGGATAATAAATGCCAGTACCTTAGACACCTTCAAATGTAGATTTGATAGACATATGATAGAGGTAGGGTGGGTGTATATATAATGTATAATGATGATGATCTTTTCTTATCGTAATCCTCTTTGTACTCGTGGAAGAAGCATCCGCAGGCGCTTATTTACTAAATAAAAACAAAAAACAAAATTGGGGGGGGGCATTATTCGCGAAATTCGAATTTTTTCCTATTATATTTTGGGGACGTTATTGCAATTTCGCAGATAAAAAAATCGCACATAAAAGGAACAAGGTGTACATAGGTATTTTACATTTATTTTTACCTCTACTGTATAAACCCACCCTGCACTGCTAAAAAAACACCCTTTACACTATTAATAACAGCATGCAAGCGTAAACTTATATGAACGTGATAGATAAACTTACCGTGAATGAGGTGATGATGACGTGTATAGACTCCAGAGGAAAGTATTTTGCAGCCAATGACAGCTTTACAGCTGCTTTTTGTGAGAGAAGAACATGGTAATGGGGAGTTGCTGTCACTGTTTCTTCTTTTGTTGGAAGATGGTCTTGTAAGGAATCATGGCATCATCGAGAAGATTGCAGAAGGTCACCGAACGAACCATATTATCGTCATGTTCTTGCGAGAGTTGTTGGACAGCTTTCACTTGTTCATACATGGCTGCCAGACGTTCGAGTGTAAGGCCAGGTTCTCTGATTTCTTTGTGCGTTTCCTCTGGTTGTTCTTCTTCCTCTTCTTCACTCACTGAATTTGTCATTTCCTCCAAGTCTTCATCAGTCAAAGGCTGCGAGTGGCATTCGATCAGTTCATTCACGTCTTCATGAGTCATATCTTTAAAGCTTTCTCCTCCTAGAAATGCAGCCAACTTCACAGCTTTCACAACTGCCGAGTTATGGACTTCGTTAGGAGCGAATCCCTTGTAGTCGTAGATGTCTTTGGGCCACAGTTTCTTCCAACTGGCATTGATTGTGGCCGGCTTCATCTCTTTGATTGCATTCTGAATATTTTGAAGGCATCCAGCAATCATGTAGTTACGCCAGTAAGTCTTCAGTGAAACTTCTTTGTCCGCATCCATGGATTCAACCAGGTTAGCCAGGGCATTTCGTGTGTAGAGGGCCTTGAACGCACAAATAACACCTTGATCCATAGGCTGAATCAGTGATGTCGTATTCGGTGGTAGGAACTCTTACTTGAACACCATCATATTCGTGCGTTTTCTCTGGTTGTTCTTCTTCCTCTTCTTCGCTCGCTGATTTTGTCATTTCCTCCAAGTCTTCATCAGTCAAAGGATGCGAGTGAGTTACATGTTAAAATTTGTTTTTTATGTATCAAAGGAAGGACTTTAAGTTCAAGGCCCTTTTCTGCAAGATAAATTTTGACCCGAGGGATAAAGCATTGGTGAAACCAGTCCGATGTGAGGCTTTTCGTGATCCAGGCCTTAGGGTTATTCATCCAATACACTGGCAGCAGATTCTTTTCTTATTCTTTAAAGCCCTAGGGTTTTTAGACTTGTAGATAAGCCCAGGCTTTAACATGAACCCACACATGAAGAGGGTAACGCGGTCTTTGTGAACTTTAAATCCCGGGGCATTAGCTTCTTCCTGGAGAGAAAATTGCAAGACGGCATTCTCTTCCAAAATAACCCAGGAGCATATTCGCCTTCCTCGGTAATCTTCCTGAAGTCGTTTTTCACGAAATCTTCAGCTGCAGCTGTATCTGCAGAGGCAGCTTCGCCATGAACCAAAACGCTTTTTAGGTCATACGTTTTTGAAATTTTGCTAACCAACCCTTGCTTGCCACGAACGATTGTTTCCTCGGTGGAGAATAGCTGGTGGTTCCTGGTTGTGGGTCGTCGATATCTTCTTCTCTCTCCTCCTCACGGTTGCCACTGCCGTCGTCGGGTTCGCTTGCAGCGAATGTCTCGTACAGCTTCTTCGCCTTTGTTTGTAGGATATTGGTGTCTAAGCTGATGTTCTTTTTGCAGTCAGCAATCCATAGGGCCAAACCAGATTCCGTCCACACTATTATCTTATTGCAGGGTGTTACGACCCTCTTCACTGTTTTACTAAATGAAATAGTCGCTGTTTTCCCTGATATTTGCCTCGTCCTTTTTGATGTATCAAACAGTAGGATCGGTGAGGCCAAAATGACGGCCGACATCCGCGAAGCTTCTTCCTTACTTCAGTATATCTAACAGTTTTACCTTATCTGCTATGGTCAACATCTTCCTTTGTCACTTAGGCTTACTACCAGAAGCCTTAGAAGATGAAGGAGACTTGTGAGGCATTGCAGAGGTTGAAAAACGAGAGTAAAACAAATCAGAAGCACAACATATTAAAAATAAAAAGCACAATGCGAACGGCACACACGGGAGTTAAACTGAACGGGTGATGCGAGACAATGGAAGACGCTTCAATCAAAATGCCAATCAGACCACATGATACAGAACATACAGAAATACAATTCTGTGATTCGTCGTCTCCCACCCTTTCAGCCAATAGCATCCCATGAACTATCTCACGTAGATGCGACCCTATGCGTTTTTCAAGATGTCAGTACAGTGTACGCTATCGTACAGTATTTTACATGGTGCAATACTGTGAGTTATATGTCTAAATTTATGTTTTTTACTATTTTTTACCATTTTATTATTCCTAGGCTAGGAAATACTTTATCAGTAAAATAATGAAAATACTGGAAATTTTAATATGTACTAGCTCACATAGGTGCGACCCTTTTCGTTTTCCAAAACGCTGATACCAGTATCGTATTTTACATGGTGCAACACTGTGAGTTACATGTTAAAATTTATGTTTTTTACTATTTTATTATTCTTAGGCTAGGAAATACATTTTTTTAAGCAATAAAATAATGAAAATACTGGAAATTTCAATATGTGCTAGCTCACGTAAGTGCGACCCTTTGTGTTTTCCAAAACGCAGATACCGGTATTGTACTTTCTATGGTGCAGAGTTGCATGTTTAAATTTTTTTTTTTACTATTTCTTACTGTTATATTTAGGCTGGGAAATATATTTCTTTTATCAATAAAATAATGAAAAAAAAAATTTCTATGAAATAATGAAAATACTGAAAATTGAAATTTTTTATATTTTAATATTCTCGCATATACCCAGAAAAAAAAAAGAAAAAAACTGTGATGCACTGAATTCGCAAAAGGTGAACCGCGATATAGCGAGGGAACACTGTACTTGCATACTCCTCAACAAAGTTGGATGCGATAGCTTAAGAGGTGGAGTGAGGAAGTCAGGAAGCAACTAATGCAGATACGATTTCACTGCAAGGCATTAAGCATTAATGTCCAAGCCCCAACAAGACTCCAAGCCTCATTTTAATTAGGACAAATTGTGTCTTGTCAGAGACCTAATATATCTTTCTCATAAGTATAAAACACGGTACCAATTACCTCAAATGTAAAACCTCACTATCTTTACCTTATTAAAACCTAAAGGAGTTTAAGGTTTGGTCATATCAGACACATCGTCATTACCTCATTAATATAAAAGTTCTATGGAGTCTTTACCATCAGTCTTGTTAATATCAGTGCCTTTCCAATCTCTCTAGCCATACACATGCCCTGTGCATAACCTCACCTGCGAGCTGAGACTCTGAGGGGTGTTGCATATTGGTGGATATGTCTAAACTGTGCTGTCAGAGTTAGTGTTTGAGTGCAGCAACAGAGAGGAACAGTCTCACTTATAAACACTGTATACAGTGAAATAAGATGAAGTCATGACCAATGCTAAATTTATATTGATCGATAGCAACTATGCCTATAATAACACAAAGCCAGTCATATAACATTCAAAAGGAATAAGTCTTGGAAAACTGTATGATCAAATGTCTGTCGTTTTGCTCACTATTAATTTCCATTCGAATGCGGGTGGAGAGACAGGCTGGAATGGGGGAATTAAACCTGCATGCCATTTTAATGCTCCGCGGTGAGCTGGAACATGGGTTTGTCACCATATACCATGAGTACAAGTAATTATTGATTAGTCTCAGGTTTCTTAAAGGATATAAGCTATAAACTAAAATGGTATACTTTCAAAAAAGGTTCGAGTGGCAGCATCTTTAGCACAGACCCACCTCCGGAGCTACAACTTAATAAACGAGCAGCATATGTGGTCAAACAGCTACAACTAACCCCTTGCCCCTTACAGGCTCCAAGAGAACCAGGGTAGAGCTTCGGTCACTCGGGCGATTACCTCATCTCTCAACACAACACTAACAATTTTTTTACACCAAGAAAGCAGTCATTTCTTTATGACTCCTCCTGGCTTGAGACATTTGATAACAACTTAGGAAACACGTTATGTAAGACTGCACAGCACACAACCACATTGCCACCAACACAATATAGACATCCTGAGATCTGTGGGAAAGCCCAGGATCGGCAGTGGTCTTCCTAAAGATATTCAAAGGCTGTTCCCCCAGGCAGCTTAGAGAACAACAACAACTAAAAAAACATTTCAAGGACATAATACAGTTTACAATAACAAGAGACTAAATAGATCAAATAACTTTAATTGTATTTGCCTTAAGTTACAATCAGATTATATAGTAAAAAGTTGATAGCAATATCAAACAAATCTTGTAGAGAAAATAAAACGAGCATTCTCTGTCACATGTAATGCCAAAGTATTTCTAAAGCTACCATAATATTTGGTCTTAAAAAATTCATATACAAATGCCTGCTATCCCCCTTTAAGGGAAGTAGCAGAGTCAAAAGCATACACTTACACCAGAAGCAAATTTATCTTGATCAATATTCTTAACTCCTTTAGGACTAAGGGCCGTCACAAATCCTCCCCAAAACACTGCTTGGGTCAGGTCTTCTGTCATGAGGCCTGACAGCCATTACAAGTGGGAACTTTAAATATCCTAATTTTTAAAGCAGCGATATTAGGCAGTCATTTATGAAA
The DNA here is from genome assembly GCA_037179515.1 of Halocaridina rubra. NCBI lineage: Eukaryota > Metazoa > Arthropoda > Malacostraca > Decapoda > Atyidae > Halocaridina > Halocaridina rubra. The sequence goes on from JAXCGZ010007663.1 coordinate 94,867, forward strand.
CCCATCAACTATGTCAAAGTAAAAAAGTGCAAAAATTAAACATAAAGAGATAAGGAATTGTAGTCACCAGAGGAAAAAGAGAAAGAAGAATAAGTTATAATAGGACGTACAACTTGTAAACTGTAAAAACAGAGATAATAAATCGTAAACATCACAAAGATTAAAGAATATAGCTGACTAACTCGTCAAAATGAGCTATTTGACTTTTCAGCAAAATTCTATATCAGTACACAAAACATATGTACGTGAAGAGAGACTACTCTCATGTTAGACCAAAAATTCTAAACATTTTGTCTTTCCTTAAGCTATGCATGTCAAATGGAACTCCTGGCATCTTACGGAATTAACGATATATCACATAATACAACTGGAGTGTTCTAGATCCAGCTCCGAGTACAATGCACTTGTATTGTACAGGAAAAATGCAATTCCTAAAATAACATTAAAATGCATTCAAGTTTTAACATGTATGCATAAAAACATTCTTCTCTTGGCAATGCATTCCTATGAAAATGCAGTCCCTACAATAACAATGCATTCGTCTATAATAATATGTTCTGTCAGTCAGTCTTCGACTAGTTTAAATATGTTACTAACACTGATATCTTCCACTTACATGACTTGATTCAGAGTGAAATATGTTACTAACAATGATATCTTCCACTTACATGACTTGATTCAAAGTGAAATATGTTACTAACGCTGACATCTCCCAACTACATAACTTGCTTCAAGGCAACATATGTTACTAATGTTGATATCTTCTACTTTCATAACTTGCTTCAGAGTGATATATGCTACTAACAATGACATCTCCCACTTACATGACTTGCTTCGGAGTAAAATATGTTACCAACACTGATATCTCAGTGTTACTTGAAATGATTCAGAGTAAAATATGTTACAACACATATCTCTGAATTACATAACTTGCTGCAGAGAGAAATATGTTACTTAAGCTGATACCTCCCTTTTCCATGAATTGCTTCAGAGTAAAGTACATAACTTACATTGATATCTCCCACTTACACAGCATGCTTCAAAGTAAATTATGCTACTGACACTGATATCTCCCACTTACGTAACACACTTCCAAGTAAAAGGAGATTTATAATAAAATTATAATATTTTCTCATACTTGTCATCTGCAGCAATATGGTGAATAACATATGAACATGCAATAATAGTACATACTGTGTTAAACCCATATAAACATCATCTGTTCTCATTATTAAATAAAACTACAGTACAGCAATATTAGAACTATATGCAAAATAAAACATTTAAACATAAAATAACAATTTCTTTGTTGTGCAGAATCGCTGTCTTGAGGTAACCATTAACTAAGGACGGACAAACCAGGATTCATAGTTTTCTCCCCAGGAGTATGTGTTGTATCGGCTACGAAACCATCTTTTCTGTGTTCCTCTGGAAAAAAATAAACTATATATTTTGAATTCTGTAAAGCCAAAGCTAAATTAACATTACGGGGTTGTTTAGCTTTACATGAGGTTTCGGGGGTTAATCATCACATGAAAATATATATTTTCCTCAAAACATCAGCATTTCCCCCTAAATCTTGCATGAAGACTAAGATTAATTAGAAAAGGAGACACACTTTGGTTTCATTATATCCACCCTATTCTAATAATTTCATATGCCCATCTTGAAGCAATCTACATCAGGAGAGATCGGATGCCATCCATATTAGCTACTCCCTCCTCCTGGAATCAAGTTTCCAAAAGTCCAAGTTTATTTTGTTTAACCAAAATATTATGATATAGACAGTACTGTACTTAGCATTTTTGGGGTTCATCTATTTTCTGTGCCATAATTATTGATCAGGGCGAAGGGGGACTTAAATTTCTAATGCCCTGCATGTTAGCATTCATATATAATATGACCACAATCCCCCTCTAGAGGAAGGTAGCAGAGTTGAAGCACAAGCATTTCTTAGCTCCTTGGGAAAGAAATGGCTATCACAACTTCCCCACCACTATCCTGCTTGGGCCACCTACAAGCTAAATGGGCAAAGATCTTCAGACATAGCATATCACAGGAGGCAACTAACAGCGATTAGGGACTTGGTAATCCTTTCCTACTTGAAAAAACAGTCTGGCCAAAAGAATACAGACAGAACAAGTGAGAATAAGAAGGGTAATACAAAAGCTCCGCTAACTCTGTTCTTTTTTACAGTTGTGGATTACTTCCTAGCATCCTTGGATATAGTGATATAAATGAAGAGCTAAAACAAACAGTCCAATGACCACGATACTTGTAACATACAGTTTGTGATGGTTAGAGCATTCATCTTTGGAATCACAAACCCATCAGTGAGCTAGCCATGAGCGTTAGGAAGGGCATCCGGATTAAATTACCAGCTCCAACCTGTCTGTATGCACCAGCATAATATTATGGGGATTAAAAGTAACAAAATGGCAAACAACAGTTGATGGTGCTAATCATAGAAAAAGACAATATTTAATATTATTGTATCAGAATATATACTAGTTGCAGCTTAATGGTGATTTATGTTAAATGTCATATTAAACATTTTTTTCTATTTTACAGCAGAATTACATATAGATAGTGCCATTTTGTCACAGTCCAGAGACACGGAGATGGGACTTTAAGGCTGGATGCCCTTCCTAAAACCCCAAATGGTGGGCTCGTTGCAGGGTCAGTCACTTCATAAGCCTACTGTGGCCCCAACAGCAGAATTACAGATCAATATTCTTTTACTTACCTACAAAATCATACAGCATCCCCATATACTTTTCCTCTCCGAGACATTTCATAATAGTGACATGTGGGACCTTCTCCTTTTCAGGAATTATATGAGTTCTCACTGGACCCACTCTCCTGGCCGCCTCTATGACTGGCACCATGGCAGAGTAAGGAGCCACATTATCTGCAAGGCTGATATGGAAGAGTTCATTAGCTATATATCTTGTCAAAACCAAAGCAAAATTTTAATATCCTTATTATGTCCATCTTCCTTCTAGCTTCAAGGAGTGGTAACTCTAACTCTATCAGCCTTTCATCAAAATTGATATTTTGTTTTATATAGGATATACACAAAGGAATCTTGGTTTATGTTGCAAGGTATCAAAGTGCTGTGAGTGAAGTTTATCTTAAAGTTAGTTATACAGAGGAGATAAAAATGCAGTGAAACTGACAGCTCATTACAATAGGATGATTACTTAAATACATATAATTCTGAACGGAGAAACAATACTAGTATTCCTCACCTGTGTATGAACATGATGGGAGATGGATAAGGGCTCGTTAGAGCGAATGCCTCAGCCTTGTTTATACTTGATAAATCAGCTAATTGAGTATATATTCTGAAAGAAAATATTTACATTATTATTCCTGTTTGAGGAGGAGCAAGATAGGGATACCCCCTGGTGATGGGGAGAAAGAATCTTGCTTCAATTGTTATAGTGTTTTTATGTGTCACTGTTAATTCCCATTCAAATGGGGGTGGAGACAGGAAGGTTAGAGCCGAGGATATAAGGCTGGATGTCCTTTCTAACACCCTGCAGTGGAAGAGAACATGGGTCTGTCACTTCCCAAGTCGAGTGCCCTAACCACTCCGCTACTGAGAATCGACCTTGTCTTGGTGTTCCCAGGAACCATGAGACAAAATATTTTGCCATCTTTTATTTAGTTGTAAATCATCTGATATATTCAGTGGAATATAGAATAACGTTAAAAAGAATTAACAATACAAAAAATTACCTGGTTGTGCAGGAGAAAGAACGCAACATTGTGTGTCAAAATTAGTCTCCATGCAAATAGAGGTGGACACAAACACCTTAGAGTTGGGGAATTAAAAGCTAAACGCATTTCCTAATCCCCCACTAGTGGGTTTGAACTCATGTTAATCACTTTCCAACTCTCATAATGTACCATTGAATTAATGTGGCCCCTGCAATATTATCACACACAAGGATAATAAAAAAAAATCAGAAGCTATATTAATATACACGTACTTAACACTTCTCTTGGCAATTTCTCGATATCTTGGTGACACTGCATGTTCGACCCCTGCTTCAATACCGGAACACACAGCTGGTAAAATAGGAAAAAATTCTTTAGTCTCCAATATTCTAGTTTCTCTTGCATCCAATTTCACATATGTTTTCACCCACACTATGCAATCATTATTTTTAGAGCTAAGTACATAACAATAAAAGGAAAAAATGGAGTATATTTTACAACAATATGAAACCAGTTAGTTATAGTTTGCCATTCTGAGTTTCACTATTACAGTAATCCTCATTTACATTAGGCCGGACAAAGCCAGGTTGTAGTAAGATATACGGATATGTTAGCTGAAAAAACATAACTCACTGAAACTGTCAAAAAGCTGATGGGTAACACGAATAGAATCTTTGGCTTGCATAAGAACTCTCTGCGTGAGATAACTTCCAACACTGAGTCCATGGATTAAGATATTCTTATCGGCACGATCCAAAAAGTCCACTACGCGGGATGCGGTAACCTGTGTGAAAATGAAGCAAAATTAATTTATCTGCAAGTATGGACGTGATTACAACAGACATAAACACTGCAAAATTCTAGAGTATATTGTTTGCGGTTTTATGTGTTACTCTGTTAATCCTCATTCGAATGGGGGAGGACAGACATGTTGGGGCTGGAGGATCAAGGTTGGGTGCCTTTCCAAATGCCCTAACCATTCCACTATTGCAGTCCCCATAAAACACTAGAGCATATTTGGCATTACTTCCAAATGCTTCATTGTAAATGCTGTTCCTAAGAGTTAAAAAAAAATCAATACCTGCATTAATATTTAACAGGACTGGCCACCGCAGACGTGCATTGTAAAATAATTTGAGCATTTCTTTATATTCTTCATAGAAGTTTCATAAAACTTTTGCTGATGTTAAAAAAAAAATTACACCGATTTGTTTTGGTTATAAGACAAAATAATTTGGAGATATCATACAGACTGTTACTCCAATGTGCAATATCTTAAAGACAGAATTGTAGTATCTATGCCAAATTAACATTTCCAACCCAAAGTTTGATCCTAGTAAGACTAAAAGTGGAACCTGAACAAACACTGTCATTAACCAGAAGATATTACTCTATGCAGGGTGCTCTAATATCATTGTTATTGGTGTCACAATTCCCTTTCTTGCTTCCACAATATGCAAAACCCTGCTCCTGGCATTTTGTCTCGCAAATTTCCTTAAGGGATTAATGATGACATATACCATTGGAGAATTTTACCATCCTCAAATAATTAAGGATTATTTTGGGCTTCATAATCCAAGCTTGTTTACTATATCCAAGGAAACTTTTCTTTATCATCATCAGAAAGTCCTGCAATCCACTAGCAATAGCTTATAAGCCAAGCGTTAGCAAGTTTCATGTCTATATAACAGGTAATTCCTTTTTCATTTCTTTCAGCTACAGCTAAGGGAGACTAAATTTTAAAGTAAAAAAAACAAAAAACTCTACTAAACAAACTGATGTTTTTGAGAGAAAATTCTAGCAGTGTTCCTCAAAACTGAACTGGAATACGAGTGGCGTGTCCAGAGTCCTCATATCCATCTCGAGGTGCAATCAAAGAATAAACTGTAGGTCAAACTATACTATACACAATAGAGACAATATTACTTAACTCACAATGTACTTAACATGAGTAGAATATAACAGAAAATGCCACACAATACTGCAACACAGTTTGAATCATGATGGTTAATTCATGTTAATACGTTAATACGAGTGCATTTTTCATCCTACAATTATAGAGTTACTTTAACTGGTACTGAAAGGGATTAGATAACATAGAAGTGTACTCTCTGTGCACTGGTAAGAGATCATGACAAAGTACGAACACATTGGGAAAAACAGATGGTTTTGTCTACTAAAGACACTCTTAATTTCCTACCTCTGCTCCTGTCTTGGGAAAGAGCAAATCTCTGACAGACGTCGTCACATGGAGCACATCGTGTCCTCTGCTTGTCCAGCAGTTTGCGTATTTGTAGGCATACTTCTGTTTGGCACCTAACCAGGTAAAGAGAACGACAAATTCTGGGGGATAAAGGTCGTTTGCTAATCTCTCTCGACGGTATAACTTTGCATTCCGGAAACAATCAACAACCTACAAAAATAATATGATGATCAGTTATTGTTAATCTTAACTGGGATCTCATAAAGATGAGTAACCCATAGTTGTTAAATAACCCCCATAAAATTGTTAGGTTAGGATAGATTAGATTAGGTGACTGTCCTGGGGTTGCTTTTTTTAAGATGGTCTATAAATTGTTTGATCAATGAGGAATCACATAATCCAAATTTCTAAATCTGCATCCAAAAAAGTTGGGGGTTATATTTCGTTTTCGACATTACTTTTCCTCTTTACAGTTACTTAAAATCAATAAAGGTCGTATCCGTCCCTGCTTAGAATACTGCTCGCACATCTGGGGTGCTTCTTCATATACTTATCTCTCTGATAGGGTTGAATCTAAGGCAGTCAGATTCATTAATGACCCTTCTCTTACTTCTAATCTGGATTCTCTTTCTCTTCGACATAAGGTATCATCCCTATCTCTTGTCTATCGCTACTACTTCCATCGCTGCTCTGATGAGTTGGCGAGTTACATCCCTGCCCCATTGCCGAGGCCACGTAACACTCGCCAAGCAGCCTCGTCTCACAGGTACTGTGTGCAAATTTGTAACTAGCAGACTGGTCAGTGCAGCAACTGCTTCTTCCCATCCACCTCCAGACTCTGGAATTCTCTTCCCCCTTCTGTCTTTCCTAATTCTTATAACCTATCTTCCTTCAAAAATCATATCTATGGTCATCTCAGGGTCTAATCCTGTGACATCTCTAGGTCCTCAGTACTTTGCTGTTCTTTCAGCCTGTCCTTTTCCTATTGTGTGTCATTACCTCATCTCTGGCTTGTCCTTAACCTTTTACTTTTCTTCATCATCATGTTTGCCTCATGCCCGAGCCTTTATTGATGAGGGCAACTTACTTGCCTGTCCCGGTGACACACTCATAAAAAAAATTGGTCTGATAAATATAAAACTATTTAAAATCCACACACACACACACACACACACACACACACACACTCACATATATATATATATATATATATATATATATATATATATATATATATATATATATATATATATATATAATATAGTTATAATTAACCTCTAATATCAGGAATATCAATTCTATCCCTGTATTCCTGCATGTCGTAAGAGGCGAATGAAGAGATATTCCTGGTAGTGAATGAGATACAATTCCACCACTGCATTCCATGTATGCTGTAAAAGCCAACAAAAAGGGATAGTGGGAAATGAGAAGGGTTGGCAATTCCTTTTCGTTAAACCTTTTTTTATGACACAATTCAGCTGGAAGAGACAATGATCTCAGGCAAGGCACGATGGAGACTTGCGTTATCAGTTTTGTTACAGTTGATGCTTCCCTACCAGCTTCAGCGAGATGCAGCTTCATTCAAAAATAATAATGGTAATATACTGTAAGCATAAATATATTCTATTATACTTGGCTCCCCCTGAGTGGGGGCAAGAATACCTCCCGGACTCCCCTGAATTTCATAAAAGTCGACTAAATGGAGTGGATTGGAGCCTAGGAATCCCCTCCTTTGTATAAAGGATATAATACTGGGCACAAGGCTTAACAACCCAATTATGTTAAGTAATAATACATAATTCTAAAATGTATAAATAAAAAATTCTAAATACAGTAGGCCTACATAAAACAATTTTTAAAATTGGGGCATTTTTAGTACAGTATGCCATAAACTTCCTAAAACTTGGTGCACCCCAGAGAGAGAGAGGAGAGAGAGAGAGAGAGAGAGAGAGAGAGAGGAGAGAGAGGAGAAAGTAATTGCTGATATCATCATCATCTTTATCATTATTTTATCATTATCCACACTTACACACGAATGCACGTATACACTATCTATCTATCTATCTATCTATCTATATATATATATATATATATATATATATATATATATATATATATATATATATATATAGATAGATAGATAGATAAGTGCATACATACATACATGACCGAAACCTTATATGTACAGTGGATGTTCTTCCTTTGCTCTAAAATCCTCCCTCTCAACGTTCCCTTTCTTCCTCCCTCATTCATTTTCTCCCTCCCTCTCTCCCTCTAGTAATCTATTCCCCTTCTCCAACACCGTCATCCTCCCTCCCGCATCGTTACCCTCCACTACCTCCCTTACATAATCCCTCTCCCCTCCCCCTTTACGTGAATGTGACAAAGCACTTCAGTGTATTAAGTCAATAGAAACTAAGCGCTGGCTTCCCAATGAGAAAGTGTAAGTCCTACATATACGTACATACATACATACAGACCTATGTTATAAACATCATATATATACAAAGCGATTTTTCATATCAAAAGCATGCATACATACATACATTATAAACATCATATATACAAAGCGCGTTTTTTATAAAGAATGCATAATAATAATAATAATAATAATAATAATAATAATAATAATAACAATAATAATAATAATAAGGATGCAGATTATTAATAAATATTAAAGATAAGATCTCTGTACAGCATACGAAAAGTAATTGAGAAAAAACTTAGATAAATTGCCATTATATGTATGAAAACGAGGCGATTATTAAACAGCCAGTTGGCCAATTCGAACATATCAAACTAACCCATATATTCATTCTGTGAAACTATTATCAAAACACAAAGTCAACTTTTCCACGATTAGAATCCCTGACTCGCCGCCTCAAATGAGATTAATGAAACGGAATAAAAATGAAAATTAATAAAATAAATTTAATAAAATTGAAAACTCTCCATCTTGCCCCCCCCCCAAAAAAAAAGAAAAAAGAAAAAATAAGTATTTTCCAACTTTCTTTAAAATAACTTCAGAAATTAAGAGAATCCAAAGAAATTGGTATCAGTAGTCTTTCTTTTTACGTATGATACCGGGACAGGCAGATACTGCCCTCATCAACAAAGGCCCGGGCACGAGAAAACACCAAGACAAAGGAAAAGAAAAAGGCTAAGGACAAGGCAGAGATGAGGTAATGTTACACAAAGGAAAATGAGACAGAAAAAAGTCAAAGTACAGAGGACCCAGAGACATGGAGGACTAGGCCCTGAGATGACGATAGATCTACTATTTGAAGGATGAAAGGTCATAAGAATTAGGAAAGACAGAAGGAGGAAGAGAGTTCCAGAGTCTGGAGGAAGATGGGAAGAAGCAGTAGCTGCACCGACCAATCCGCGAGCTACAAATCTCCACACAGTACCTGTGAGATGAGGCCGCTTGGCGAGTGTTACACGGCCTCGGCAATGGGGGAGGGATGCAACTCGCCAATTCATCAGAGCAGCAATGAAAGTAGTATTGACAGAAAAGCGAAAGAGAAGATACCTTACGGAGAAGAGAGAGAATTCAGATTAGAAGTAAGAGAAGGATCATTAATGAGACCGACTGCCTTAGATTCAACCCTATCAAGGAGATAAGTATAAGAAGAAGCACCCCAAATGTAAGCAGTATTCTAAGCAGGGACGGATAAGACCTTTATAAATTTTTAGTAACTGTAAAGAGGAAAAGTAATGACGAAAATGAAACATACCCCCAATTTTTTGGATGAAGATTTAGAAATTTGGATTATGTGATTCATCCCAGACAAGTTAGCGGTTATATGGATTCCTAGTATGTTAATAGACTTAAGAGGGTAAATTTCATTAGTTTCAAAGACAATAGGGTTATCAGGAGGAGAATAAGATAAAGAGACAGCCAGAAACTGTGTCTTGGAGGCACTGAATGTAAGTAAATTTTGAGAGCCTCACTCAGATACTCTCTGCAAAATTGGAGTTCAGAGTAGAAGAAAGAGTGATACGAGACTGATTACAAGTAGCAGATGAAGGTTGTGAAGAAAAGGCAGAGGAAAAGTGAAGGGTAGAATCATCAGCAAAGGCATGAAGAAGAGAGGAAGATGGGGATTGTAGATCATTGATGAAGAGAAGGAACAGAGTAGGTGAAAGAACAGAGCCCTGTGGAACACTACTGGTAACAGAGAAAGGGCTAGATGTCGTGCCATCAACAACTACAGATATAAAACGGTCAGTAAGAAAACTGGAAATCAGAGAACAGAAAGAAGCGGTAAAGCCATAGGCAGGGAGTTTGGCCAACAGAGCCTTGTGCCAGACTCTGTCAAAAGCTTTAGAAATATCAAGGGCAACGACAAAGGATTCCCCATAGTTCCTAGAGAAGATGACCATACATGAGTAAGATAGGACAGGAGATCACCAATGGATCTTGCCTTGCTGTATCCGTACTGGTGATCGGAGATAAGTGAGGGAGATTCAAGGCATTTCAAGAAGTGAGCATTGAGCAAAGTTTCGAAAACTTTAGCAATAGAGGAGGTAAGGGCAATAGGTCAGTAGCTTGAAGGAATAGAGCGGTCACCCTTCTTAGGAACAGGTTAAACTACAGCATGCTTCCAAGCTGAAGGATAGATACTGGTTGACAGAATGAGGCAAAAAAGACAGCAAAGCACGGGAGCCAGTTCATCTACAAACTCCTTAAGGAACCTTGCAGGGATACCATCAGGACCAGATGCCTTGTTCGTCTTTAGTGAGCAAAGAACCTTGTGAACTTTGCATGAGGAAAGCATAAGGGAGGGCATAAGGTTAGAGAGGGGTAAAGATTGAGGAACAGGTGAGCTGGAATCGTTTATAGTAGAGTTGGCAGAAAATGAGAGCAAAAGAGAGTGGCTTTGTCAGTGGGAGAGCAAGCTTTAGAACCATCAGAACAAATGAGAGGGGGAAAGCTTGAGATACAGAATTTTTGGAGAGGTTTTTGGATAAGGTCCAGAAGCATTTGTCAGTGGGAGAGGAGGTAAAGTCATCAATTTTCCTTCTTATAAAGGAAGCCTTAGACCTTCGAATCTGAGTAGTAAAGCTATTCCTAGCTACAATAAAAGCAGAGCGAGTTAAATCAGAACGAGAGGCTTGGTAAGATCGGTGTGCCCGAGTCCTGGCCTGGATAGCCATGGAGCAGGTACGGTCAAACCAAGGTTTAGGGGGAGAAAAAGTTTTTGTAGAAGAGGGGATGCATGCATCCATTCCCGCGGTCATGATCTTGACAACTTTTAGAGCTACCTGATCAGGGTTGCATGACCAAAAACAGTAGTCATCCCATGGGAAGTCAAAGAGGAAGTTACACAAATTTTCTTGTTGGGTACGTTCAAAGTGCCAAAGGCGGCGCTGAGTAGGAGGGATTGGTGGAGGGGGAGCGAAAATGGAAGAGACTGAGATCATAGAGTAGTCAGATTTACCAAGAGGGGAAAGCACAGAATAAGAGTAGTTTGAAGGGTTAGAAGTAAAAAACAGGATCGTGACGATCAGGAACACGAGTAGGATGTTTGATAATTTGCACCAGATCGTGAGTAATAGAGTAAGCAATGGCCTCACTTCCTCCCACATCAGTGTGATAAGAATGAAGCCACTCACTGTGGTGTACATTGAAGTCTCCAATGTAGAGAACTTCGGCATGTGGGTGAGAAGATAGCAAGGACTCATGGCATGAGGACAGATATTCAAAGAAAGACACAAACTCGGTGGACTTTGGAGAACAGTAGCAGAAGCAAAGGAAGATAGTGGTAGAGGAGAGATAGACTTTTAGCCAGAGAACATCAAAGTCCTGAGATTCAAGGTCCAAGAGTCTGGCAGTAGGAGTGTTAATGTTGCAGTATGCACAGACCCCACCTTTGGAATGAAAACAAGTATACAGATTATAGTGAGAGATTTGAAATGGATTCAGTGGAAGAATGTATAGACAGTCGGGTTTCAGATAAGAGGAGGTGGTTAGGGAGGAAAGTACCCAAGTGCTGTTCCACAGACGAAAATTAGAGTTCAGCCCACAAATCTTAGAAGAGTGAAAGAAGCAGATCTATTGGGAGGTGCAAGGTTAAGGGGAGAACCATTACTACCACCAGGCGTGTCTGCCCTCAAGCCAATATTGGAGTCAATTCTTCGCACCCCTCTATGCCGGGTATCAGGGTCCATTAGCTGTGGACCTTCTATAATTAATAACAAATATGAGGAACAAAAAGAGAAAAAGAAACAGATGTGGGGAATGTTGTGATTTGTCAAATGTAATGGAATAGCAAGAGATGTGTAATGAATAGGCCAGAATATTCAGTGTAGATGTAGGCATGAGGAAAGAACCATCCTGAAGGAAGACCCAACCCAGAACTGTCTGGACCAGTCCTAGTTGCATCCTAATACATTCAGTCATAGTCTTTCAACAGTTACTCTTATACAATTTAAGAGTAACTTATAAGTAGACATGTAATTGAATTAATAAAACGGTAACACATAGTTAAATTAAATGTAGCTTTCCTAGAAAATAATACTGTAATAAAATGTTAACAATAATGTCAATAATAAAGTAGTAATAATAACACTCGATACAGGATCGTTCTTATCGGCATCATCACCATATTTGTTTTCCTTACAATGAAAATAATTAGTTCTTAACTTAAGAGAACAGAGAAGGCAATATCAGTTTACATATAGAGAGGTTAGTGTCAATGG